>APFE031245080.1:4310-31852 GCA_000404065.3 Pinus taeda | reverse complement strand
AAAAAAACATTATTAACCCTAATAATAGTATTAATAAAAATAAAAATGGCACATGGTATTGACCCATGGTATTCACCAAAATGGCACATGGTATTGACCCATGGTATTCACTTGGAATGTAGCCTATTTAAATGGGGGAATTAAACCAGAATAGATCCATGTTTACTCTAGATCTACTAACCCCGGAGAGGTGTCAAATATTGTGATATGCAAACTAGCATAGAGTGAAAAAATATTTGATCCAATCAAGAGTAAAAATGGATGTTGTAATTTAATGTATGTTAAACATTTTAGCTTCGTTAAAATAAAAATAAAAATCAACTATTAATTTTATTAATTTTTATAAATTACTAATAGTAATTTTTAAGCTCCAGGTTTATGATAACCATGGTATTGACCCATGGTATTCATGTGATCATAGACTATTTAAAAGGGAAATTCTATCTTAGATCCATCTTAATTCTGGGTCTACCAAGTGCTCAGAGGGATAAATAGATTTCATCCCCCTAAGAGTGGTAGATGTGGATTTATATAGGTTGGTTTTTATGATAATGAAGATATTAAATAGACTTAGCAAATTATATTGTAAAAAAATCTTAAGGTGAATGATTAAAGCATAGACAGTGGTTAAGTATATTTGTATACTTCTGTTTTAAACTGAAACAAATCCAGGGCTAAAAGGAATGGATTGATTGCGCTATTCATCCTTCTATAATTTCCCAACATATGCTGGAGTAAACAGATTGTAATTTGGGTAATTTTTCTAATTGCAAACGGGAACATACTTGTGTATTGGCAGGGTGGTTGCGAGATCCCTAGAAGTGGAGTAAACAGATTGTAATTTGGGTAATTTTTCTAATTGCAAACAAGAACATACTTGTGTATTGGCAGGGTGGTTGGGAGGTCCCTAAAAGTGGAGTAAACAGATTGTAATTTGGGTAATTTTTCTAATTGCAAACAGGAACATACTTGTGTATTGGCAAGGTGGTTATGAGGTCCCTAGAAGTGATGAATTTGAATTTTTCTTGGTTTTATATATAATATTAGGTTTTTTCTCATGCTTTCTGTGAATGACACGGGTGAATTTTATCCTACACCCACTAGGTTATCGATATGTAATTTCGGTAATTTTTATTTCAAAAGATATTTTAAAGAAATGTAATGATTTCATCTGTGTATTCAATAAACACGAGATTTTATAATTGAGTAAAATATTCGCCATGCCTGGTGAGAGATTCGCCAAAAAATTATATATACATATCATATTATTGATAAAATCGCCTTCCATTTTTCCTATATACCATGGAGATTCGCCCATTTATTATACATGTAAATTTAGGGGGGTTCTTAAAATTTTCCCTGCTTATGAGCAATATGTGAATCTATAAATAGAAGAGAAAACATGTGACAAGATTTGGAGTACTAGATTAATGAATGTTGGGTGTGTTCCAGAGGTGTTTGATTTCAAAGAAATTGTTTATCTTTATACAAATGATTTTGATTTCATAAAGAAAGCAATTACACTGGGAGTGATAAAGGTTTCTATGAATCCAAATGTATTCATATTTTTATTCAAGTTACCAGAAACAAACAAGCATTTAGAATTATACATTGTGGATAATTTATTGGAGGCAGAAGGGCATCAGTTGACATTGTGTGGGAATTCATTTGTGCAAGTTCTGAGGTTCCTTCCGGTTTTTCTCTTGTAGATATTTCTTTGTTTAGGCAACTGTCTAGGGATTTCTTTTGGTTCTTGATGATGTCATATGTGATAACACTTCTCATATCAAGGCATGTGTTTGACGACTTTCCCTGTAATCCTATATTCAAGTTTCACGAGGAACCAATGCATTTCTAATATCATATGTTGTGGAAGCATGAAGCTTCTTTATATTTTTTCTTATTTTAGGATGTGTCTGTGAGGAAAGTGTATTGCATGATAAAAGGATAAGAGCCTTCTTGGATATATGCAAAAGCTGAGGCTTTCTTACTTCACAAGGGGGAATATGAGGAAAGAGAAAGCAATACGGTTATACATATTTATGGTTTTGAAGATATGCCATTTCTTCTTATAATCTTTGTTATATATAGGTAGTTTGTTGCTAAAGTATGTAGGAAATATCTTCGTTGGATGTCTCTATTTGAATAGAAAAAGAAGGATATTTATTTATTTATTTATTTATATTTTTAATTTATTATATATATATAGTATAATATATATATATCTAATATATAATATTATTTATATTATAATATACTTTAATTGATGGAAACGTGAAATTGGGGTGAAGAAACGAATCATGCTCTCAATTTTTCCCATAGTCTTTGGGATGGCTTTCAACTTAAGTGAAGCTTAATCTATTAAATAATTTGATAGAGGAATAATTTTCACAGAACACCTTGAGTCTATGAGATACAGGAACTTGTTTTCGAGAAGTAGAGAACAAAGCGAGGAAATTCATAGTGTATCAATAAAAGATAAAAAATGCTAGTAGATGCTAGATAAATTACTGAAAAATAGATCATCTTGACAAGAGACAGATCTAAGAAAAGAGGCGCAAACCCTACGGGGTAATATCAATCTTGCAGATGCGGTACTAGTGCAACATCATCTACTAAAAAAAAAACTATTGGAAGTGATAAACCGGTTGTCGATAGGCTATCAGGTGGCGGGGATGACGAAGGGACTCCTCATAGAGTAATTACAGAAAGAACGCACACAGTTGAATCATTTAGATCCACGAGTGCACCTGAAACAAAGAACATTGAAGAAACAATGGATATGAAATTTGATAGTGTTGTACTACCTGACTGGGTTAGTACTTGTTTGTAAGAAAATAAGAGAATAATGGAGGAAATATCTGAATAGGAAATTAGTTTCAATGACCATTTTGTCACATTGCCGAATGAAAATTATGAAAAGGGAAGTAAGAGATTAAAGATTGAAAGGATACAACTTTCCAATAGAAAGGTTGTTGATCAGAGAGAATTGAATGTTGATCTGTATTTAGTAGTAATAATTGGGCTGATGAAATTGCAACAAGCTTATGGTGAAGCACTTGCAAATTATATTGTTCGTCAACATGTATAAAATCAAAGGCTGAAGGAAAAAATAAAAGATATAGAAGATGCTTTGAGCGCGGGTCCTTTTTTGAATACTCCACTAGCAATAGATAGACCATCATTGACAATTTCTACTCCTAGAGGATCTAGTAGATTTGAGAAACCTGTCAATATTCTGAGTGAATTGAAATAATTTATCATTAATAATTACTCGAAATATGTGGATTGTTGAATCTGCATGACAAGTTTCTTTTGATTTACGACATTTAAAGTAGAGAACTAGGTCTTCTGTCAAATTGGTCAAAAGTGAGCTAGAGGGAGACAGGTAATTCGTGGACAATGAGCTATTAAATTTTAGTCAATAGCTTGATTCACTATCCAAACTAGAAAGAGATAAACAAGGGCTTCCTGATGCTGATTAGATGAGGCAGATCAAAGCTGCATGGTTTGGGAAAATTAGAACATTGGAAGACATTATTTCTGAGTGTAGAAACATAGATAATTGAAGAGGAGATGCATATATCAAGGCGGTAGTGATTGTTCAGGGTTTAAATAGTCTATGTATTACATATGAATTTGGATTAATTGCAAAGGAGAAGTTGTTGTTTGATTTAGAGAAGTTGAAACAATCACAGGCAACAAAGTTAGATGATATAACTGATTTTATTGCAAACGAAATTAACAAATGGCTAATTTCTTTTGTTGGTGTCAACGAAGAGTACTCAACTTTGGTTTTGAAATTGCAAAAAGAAGAAAAAGAAATTGAGGAGGAGATATTCAATGAATGTGTTAAGTAGGACATTATCGTTGCTTCAATGAAAGAATTCATTGAAATTAAAGTGAAGGCATTCGTTGCAGGAACCCTGATTGTGAGAGATAGATGAAGGCTAAAGATATCAGAGTGTTCTTTTGCATACTGTAAGTGTTTCAATACATTGGAACATTTGTTTTCTCGTCAAAACATTTTACTATTTAAATATTAAGTGTGCGTTATGATGGAATAGTCTAATTCCTGAATGCAATTCATTTCTACTTGTTGCAGATGAATTTTGGAGATTACAGTTGACAATATTGCAATTGAAATTATAATTGAGACAAATGCATTTAGCTTTCCGATTAAAGTACTAGAATTTTCATAAATTCTATATGCAACAGAAGTTATTTGCTAAACTGTGGCTTTATAATCATAACTTATTTGAATTATGATTTCCATTTTTCTATCTCTTAGTATGTTTACTAATTATGTAAACAATTATGAGATAACATTTGACATAGGATGTTGTATAGACCTGGGTTCTAGAACGTTATACAAAAAATAGTAATTGAACAAATATTTTCCGGTATTTTCTCTGTGCTTTTATTTATTCCCTAATATTTTATAATGGATAATAATGAAAATGCATTTCTGTTTACTCTATTCTAATACTCACTTTTTACCAATTATTTTAACAATTCTTAAATATTTTTTTACACGTGAAGTTGTATCTATTGCACTTGTTGTGACTAGCATTTGAATCTGAATACAATTACAATTTCTTTAACTATGCTGATAACTATTGAAGGTTGTTCGGATAGAAATCGTAACTATTTTGTTGCAGTTGCCTTTATTTATGAATGCTTGTACAAAAGGGAAAATGACATACATCAGTGTTTCATTGTATGGAGTTTTCATTCTCCCAACAATAGGATAAGAGTTCTCATTATGCAAGGGCGGCTGCCTGGAGTGAAAGATCTACACAACAAAATAATGAGATAATAATAAATAATAATAAATAATTATACATTTAAACTATGGGGATCTATTTTTTCAAAGCATTGTTTGAAAAGAACTCCATATTTCTTTTTCATTGGTCATGGTTAACCGTTTTTCTAAGTAATTTGCGTATAGACATATACAATTTCTTTAGTTAAATAAAATAAGTATTTAAGTAAGCCCTATTGAAGATAGACACCCATTTTATTGTGGGAATCTTTTTCTTATGCAAAACCCATATGAAATCCTATATTGCGAGTCATAAAAGTTACAATAGTCAATTTTAAATGAACATTTGTAAAATGTTACTGAATACAAAACTATTTGTGCGAAAGTGGTTGCGCGTGTGTGAAGGCTATGCAAGGAACAAATGCATCTAAAAAATTAAGTATATATATAATTTACGCTTTATATAAAAACTTGTTTCATTGTAAGCTTTATTAATTAAATGTCATTATTTAATAATAATTTACCAAATGAAAATAAATAAATAATTGATCAAATAATGTGTAGTTGAAGTTTTACTGGTGATTTATAATCAATGTAGGAGGCATAATACTGCTATGGAAAAAATAATATAAAAATAAAATAAAATAAAATAAATAAATAAAAAAAAAAATAAAAATAATAAATAAAATAAATAAAATAAAATAAAAATAATAAAATAATATAAATATAAAAATAAATAAAATAAATAAAAAATAAAAATAAAATAAAAATAAAATAAATTAAATTAAATTGCAAAATTTTGTTATGTAGAAGCAAAAGAAAGGAGAAGAAGATGAAATAGAAAACCAAACACTTTCATTGTGCAGAGTGCGGTTTCTTAATTTTTGTACGTGACATAATGGCATTAATGGTTCGGTATTGTTTTGAAGAAATAGACTGATCAACATGTAATCAGGAACATAAATGCTATTACCTCTAAATTGGCATCGATATAGTAGTGGATGTGATTGTTGATGACCAATAAGCTAGTTGTCATTATTAGAAAACAATCACATTTAATTTGTTTCATAAATGGAGTAACTAGTTTCCAAATTTTGAGATTTGTTTTTAAAATATTGTTGTTATTTCTCATAAATGTCTTCTTTGTTGTTTTTAAATTGTCATATATTTCGTAAAACAAATTTCACACGCGGAAGAGTAACATGTGCCAGAAACAAAAAAAAAGGAACAAAATTTAGCACTATCAACGATTACTTTTATATCAAAAATCCTGCAAGATTAGACCTATAATCCGATTAAAAAAAAAAAATATGTTCCCAATTTTCTAAAAATCATATCAAAATTTATACTATTTTTTGGCCAGAATTATGGCACATTTAGATTATGCGAATTATTTTTGCTATTTTTTTGTAAATGGAGATTTTTCTATATTGAATTGTTATATGTTGGAAGTGTCCTGTAAAAAGGATTTCACAGGCAAAACAATAACAAGTGGTAGTTGTTTAGCATATCATTGATCTAAACCTATAGTGCATTGAAAGCATTGTTGGTTGATAGAAAATTTTGAATGTTCACTGTAGAAATGGCTTCGAGAGGAAGGAAAGAAGCTATTTTCATCGATACTATTAAATCACTTGTGCTTATTGAACTAAGCTTTCAGTGGTCGACTATGTATCAACAATATGTAAATCTATCTATATAAGAGTGGAATAATGATAATGCTTAGTCTACGAGATTAGAAAATTGATTTAAAAAAAATGTTTATTTAAGCATGGATAAATTTGATTTAGCATAAAAAACAATTAGGTTATTAGCCAAAAATACTCGTATTTCTCTGAGTTCAGAGAAATTTAGGCAAATATTGAAGTTACCAATTCTGAATATGTGATTAGATTTTTGAAACGTAAATAGTTTTTTAGAATCATAGGCAGGTGGCTTGAAAATCTTATAGGAGTTTGCTTCGCTGATTTCCGAGGTTACTTCTAGTATTTTCTCTCTAGATATCACTTTGTTTAGAGAATTGTTCACAGAATTTTGTTGGATATATGCACATTTAATGGGCCAAGAAACAACAACCATTGTACTAAGTTCCCTCCTCTATGTGCTTCATTACTCATATAAAATAATTTTTGTATTTGATTGGGTTGATCTTATTTCAAATGAACTGTGTTTTCAATTAGTACATTTGTATAACAACAATAGGTTCTTCATGATGACGTATTTGATAACAACCCTTTGTTTGAGTCATACTTTTGATGAGTTGCCACATAAACCTAATTTCAATCTTGACAAAGAACTGATGTAGTTATGATATCCCATATTGTGGAAGAAAGAAGCTATTTCAACTTTTTGTCTAATTCAAGATATTTTCGTAAAACAAGTTATTTACATGATAACTGTATAAGAGCCCCATCAAATATTCGATGAAGCACATGTTTTCCTCTAGGGGAAAGGGAGACATGAAGAAAGAGGAAATAATACAATTGTTCAAGTTTATGGGTTTCGAGGTAAACCACTATTGCTTCCAAGAATTGTTATGGACAAACATTTTGTTGCCAAAGTCTGCAGAAAATACTACAATTGGTAGGTTAAATTTGAACAGAAAAAATAAAAAATAAACAATTTATTTCTTTTCCATTTACAGTTGGGTGAGTAATCGTGAAGAATGGAAGCCAACTTGCAGAGTTTGCCAAGTCTTTTCATTGTTTTAATTTAAAATAAGCCGAAGGATCACGAGACATTAATCCAAAATGTTATTTATCAGACATCTATGTTCCATAAAATGCGAGAGCTTGTTGACAAAAGTTTCAAGTGAAACCAAAAAGGATCACAATGCTGCAAGCAATAATAGGAGCAATGACTATTAGAGAAATTTCTAAAGAAGAAAGCATTAACAACGAAATAAGGTGTAAACAAGTAATAGGAAAAGCTACACAATCTTCTATTTGCATATTCAAAACTACTTTGGCTTCATCTTCAAGTGAAAGAAAACAGAAAGATATCGAAGCTGCAAAACTGATTCACGGTCAACTATCAGTGGTCGAAGATGATAAGGAGCATCAATTGGTAAAATGCAAAAGTTTCGTGCAAACAAGAAGCATTCAAGAAGTTATCAACAAGGAGATTGAAAATATGTTACTTGATTGGGTCAATAGTGCTTTGAATGAAAATCAGAAAATAACAAAGCAAATTTCCAAAGAGTTTTCTATTCTCGATGATGAGTTTGTCACTTTTGAAGATGCAAATTATAGTAGGCAGAGTAAAATATTAAAAATTGGAAAGGTAAGGATGCATGGTAAGAAAATTATTGATATAGTGAAAACAAATATTCATATGTTTGGAATTGCAACCACATATGTTTTGACATTGCATGGAGCTACCGGGAATGCACTTGCGATGTCTATTGAGGAACAAAACATAGAGAAACTAGTACTGAAATAAACAATAGAGATACTGGAAAAAGTTTTAAATTTGGATCCTTTTTTAATGTCTCCAATTGCAATACATACTCAACAATCTGCAATACCCACTACTAGCACATCTCATGGATCTATTGGATATTTTCAACTAGCATCGAACATGCATGGAAAACAGTTTCTGTTCTGCTACAATTGGCACAAGAAATCAATTCATTTGTCGATTTGCTGAGAAGTAATGTTACCGAAGACAAGAATTTCATTAACAATGACTTATTTTCTTTTAGTTAAAGGCTTGAATTGTTTTCTAATATGTACAAGAAAAACATAGAACTTATAAATGCTAATCGAATGAGGCAAATCAAAGTTGGATGGTCCAGAAGAATCAATATACTAGAAAACACTATTTCTGAATGTAAGAGTGTACACAATAGGAGAAGTGATGTGTTTCTAAATTCCATGCAAATTGTTTCGAGATCTAGATGACCCATGCATTATACAAAATTATAAATTGATTACAAGTGATACATTAACATTTGAATTGGACAAGAGAAAACAATCAATGACAAAAAAATTTGATGCTATCACTGATTTTACTCCAGAAGAAATTGACAAATGGCTAGTTGGCTTTGTTAGTGTAAATGACAGGAAATATGTGTTAATTTCGTAGTTACAAGAGGAGGTGTTAGAGATTGAAAAATAATTATTCAATCAACATATGAGGCTAGAGATTACAATGGAACCAATGAAAGAATTCATTCAGGCTAAGTTGAAGAAATTGGTTCAAGAGGCCATTAATTCAAAAGACAATTTAAATTTGTGAAAAAACGTGTGAACAATTTTTGAAACCAACGTTTCGGACTAGCTTAGTGAGTCCATCATCAGGGCAACGTGATTTGTATTTTGAGAAAAGAGAGCGTGAAATCATGGAGCTATTAATAGTTAACTGAAAAATATTTGATGTCTTCTTTTATTGTTGGCTTTCAATTGACTATCTGATTAATATTTATTTATTTATTTAAAGTTTACTCATTTATTATTTATTTTTAATTGTGATTGATTATGTATATATTAATTAAATTAATTATTTACATTATTATTTTAAAATTCTATGTTATATATTAAGTTTCTTGCATGTATTAAAATGCTAATGTAGTATAAATTTTAAAGTACTAGTTTGAAGGCTATTTGTTGTCTTATTAAATATATTAAAGAGGTAAGGGTTGGTTATATATATTAAATAATTTATTGTATTGTATTATTTTATTTTATTTTTTTATTATGAATGTTTGTATGTTTGTATTTACTGCTTTTTTATTTTATTTAAAAAGGTTTTCCAAGTTGAGAATGAAATAGGACTGCGCATTTTTTGAACTGGAGCTCCCGCGCCCTTGCCCAGCCTTGGCCCCCTCGGCCTTCTACAGGCCCTCCACTTGGCAGCCCCTGTTGCTGGGCCCTCTGCTCCTGCTCCTGCTCCTGGCATCCCCGCATTCGGGCTCTGCCTTCCTCCTTCTGCCAGTTTTGTTGCTGGCTCTTTTTCAGCCCCTTGGTTCTCATGGCTGGGAGTGACTCCTCCCAGCTGCAAGAATCTGATGAACAAGCTGTGATTTTCGCTTCTCTAATCTCAGAAAATGGTGCCCCATGAAACAAACCCACAACATCCAAGTTTGTTAAAAAATTGGCTAATATCCCATAAATCTCTTTACCTCCTAGTCTCCCATTGAAAGCAGCTATTTCTCTAGCAAAGAGAGGTTTGGTTGGTCAATTTACTGGACTGTGGCCCTCCCCCAAAGCTGTTCAGAAATGGGTGGAGTGTAACTGGAGTGCGAACATTCAAGGGAAAATCGCAATAATATTTTGTGGCAGAGGATACTATACATTCCTCTTTGAAACCAAAGAAGTCAGGAATCTCATTTTCAGAAGCGGCCCTTACTTCATCGACTCAAGAGGTCTCTACTTGAACAAATGGTCCCCAGATTTTGATCTAGAAATGGATGTCCCTAATGCAGTCCCGGTCTGGGTTCGTTTGCCTCACCTCCCTCTCCATTGTTGGGGAGACGAATCGGTTAAATCTATAGGAAATGCTATCGAAAAATACATTGACGGATGCGAACCAAAGGATAACATGCACACCTGTGCCAGGATCTGCGTATAAGTTGACTTAGGGAAGGGCCTCCTAGAAGAAATCAAGATCAAAGTGGATCAGTGGACCCATATTCAGCAGCTGGACTACGAACAAATCCCGTTCAAATGTAAGGTATGCCATGAATATGGTCATTTTGCTAATAAATGTAGTAAACTAAAAGAAACTGAAATGACTGAGAATGTAGAAGCCAATGAAGACACATGGGAACAATTCAAAAAAAAAGAAAACAAACTCCAAGCAATCAAGTCCAAAACCAAAGCAACCTCTAGAAAACATGGCTACAACCTCCTCTCCTCCTCTCATCTTGACCCAATCAATACCCTCATCATCAAACCCAATTGAATCCCTGGAAGAAGAAGAACCTTCATCCCCTAGTTCTCCTTCTCAAGACAAAGCCTTAGCAGTCATACACCCCCCCATTCAGAACTTTCCATCCCTCCTCCCACCATAGACCGAATCCTTACAAGAAACAAAGTCAAAGAATCAAGCAATACCTCAGAACAACCAAAAAAAGCTGGCAGGAAGTCGAATAAAGAAATAAGAGATGAAAAAATAGCTAAAGAAATGGCCACAGGTACTCAACAACCGATGGATTCTTTTTTGGCCAAACAAAGAGGAAGCGGGGAGAAGATGAAGGAGAAGAGTGAAGCTCACCAAAAAGCAAGTAGGTAATGATTTTGGTCTCTTGGAACAGTAGGGGTTTGGGTTCCTCTCTTAAATCCAACACAGCCCAGGATATCATCAGTCAAGAACAACCAGATATCTTTTTGATCCAAGAGACCAAAATGTCCAATCAAGATTTTCAAAATTCATGAAAAAACATAAAAGCTTTGAAGGAATAGCAACAGACTCATTGGGTGCCTCAGGAGGAATAGGCACAATGTGGAACAAGAGGAAATGGGACCTCACCAGCCAAAAATCAAATTATTAGTGGGTTAGAACTGATTTCAAAAACAAAATCACAAATGAAGAATTTACAATGTTAAACATTTATGCTCCAAACCATTACAAGGATAAAGCCTTTTGTTGTGTCTCTGTCAAATTAGAGATGCAGGAGTGACAAAGGAGTAAGATGGTTTTGGGAGGCAACTTGAATTTAATAAGGAACATTGAAGAAAAGATGGGAGGAAAATACCTCGGTGACCCGTCAAGAGTTGCTCTGGAAGAAATAATAGAAGCCCATAAACTCATTGACAGACTGCCATGTAATGGAAAATTTACACGGAGCAACAAAAGAGCAGGAACTCACAATATCAAAGAAAGACTAGACAGGATTTTAATTCATGAAAGTATAGCAGCAGGATTCTCATCCATAAAAAGCAATATCGTCCATGCCACAGCCTCAGACCATAAACCAATGGTCCTGATTCTAGACATAATAGAAAATTTCGGGCCGATCCCATTTAAATATAATAAAAATTGGGACAACAAGGAGGAATTTAGCAAGATCATCAAAGATAGTTGGGAGATCGAAGTTTTTGGATCCCCTCACTTTGTTTGGGAATCCAAATTAAAAAATATAAGAACAATAATAAAAAAGTGAGCAAGAGAGAATGCAAAAACAGAGAAAAATAAAAAAATTCAAGCTACATAGAAAATTGGAAAAATGGAGCCAGGAAAAGGAAAGCCAACAAACATCAGAGGAAGAACAAGTCCATGAAAAAGAAATTTTTATGGAATTATACAAGCAGAACAGACACGAGGAGGAGGAGCTGAGACAAAAATCAAGGTGCCTTTAGCTTAAAGTGGGAGATAAAAATACATCTTTCTTCCATAACAATCTTAAGCTCAGAAGAGCTGGCAACCAAATAGACAAAATCCTTGCTAAGGGGAAAGAAGTAAAAGAGCAAGAGGAAATCAAAGAAGCAGCCCATAATCATTTTAAATCCCTCTTATCAGTTGATGCCCAGCCTCTGGACAACATTGATTTCCTCCTTCTTTTGGATTGTAAAATCAGCGGGCAGCAAAACAACGAGTTGGATCAGGAGGTTTCTGAGGAAGAAATTAGAGAAGCCACACGGAGTATGTAGCCGGACAAGGCTCCCGGGCCAGATGGCTTCACCATTGCTTTTTACAAGACTCATTGGGACATAATAAAGAAAGATCTTATTAGGATGGTTAAAAATGTTTAAAAAAACAAGATGGGAGAAAATACAAAAACTTCTCATTTAGCACTCATCCCCAAAGAGCCAAACCCCCTCTCTTTTGATCATTTTAGACTCATCTCTCTTTGTAACGCCTCTTATAAAATTGTCACAAAAATCTTGGCAAATAGGTTGAAAAACCTCTTGCCCACTCTCATCTCAGAGAATCAAGGAGGATTTGTCCCAAAAAGACAGATAACGGATAATGTTATTTTGGTGCAAGAAGCCATTCGCAGTAGTATACAAAGAAAATAAAAAGGCATGGTCATTAAACTTGATATGGCAAATGCCTTTGACAGGGCCAGTCATCAATTTCTAGTGGTTGTACTTCAGAAGTTTGGAATCTCTAACAAATTCATCATTATCATAATGGAATGTATCTCAAATCCTTGGACAGCCCCCCTGATCAACAGAAGGCCCAGCCGCTACTTCTGAAGTACCAGAGGGTTGAGACAAGGTTGTCCTCTCTCTCCTTTCCTATTCATCATCATGGCGGAAACTTTTAGTATACACCTTGAAAATCAAAGGAAAAAAAGGGAGATAACGGGCATCAGCATAGCGAGAGGAATAAAAGAAATCAATCACTCTCTCTTTGCCGATGATGCACTCCTAATTGGAGGAGCTTCAAGTTTAATAGCTAGGAGATTCAAGAAAATACTAGATACTTTCCTGGCTGTCTCAGGGGGGCTGCTTAGCAATAAGAAATGTAGAATATATACTTGGAATGTCTCACCCCAAGTTATGCAAAGGATCTCTCAGATTATGGACATCCTAGTCCAAAGGAACTAGAGCCATTTTTCATACCTTGGTCTTCCTCTGGCAAAGGAAGTGATCAAGTCTGAGACTGGAACAAGCAGAAAGAAAAGATGAGAGGGAATCTCCAAAGCTGGGGGCTGATGTGGTTAAATTTAGCGGGCATAACCATCCTCATTAAATCTCTTCTTTCAGCTCTTCCCATTTATCAGTATGTTGTTATTTTGGCTCCAGCCATCATCCATAAACAAATGGAGCTAATCATGAGAGGCTTCCTCTGGCAAGGAGGGAAGAAAGACACAAAAAAATTCAGTTTGGTTTGTTGGGAATAGGTGATCCTTCCCTTTGAAAAAGGAGGCATATCCATCAAGATCCCAAGCCTAACAGATAAAGCGATGGGCTTCAAACTTGTGTGGCAAATGCTAGTGGAGAAAGGCAGTTGGTGGGTCGAGGCTCTACTAAAGAAATACCTCAATGGACAGCATTCAAAGATTCTCTCTGATCTGATCACGGAAAGACCATGCACTCAAGTGTGGAGACTCATCAAAAAGGTCATTCCTCAAATCAAAATCATATTTCAAAGATCCCCGGAAATGTAAAAGACATAAATCTATGGACCGATAGAATAATGGGTTCGGAACCACGAAGTCATTGTCAGCAGTATAGACCCTTGAAAAATTGGATGGAGGAAAAAAGTTTAAACTCCCTTCATGACATTTCTGTCTGGGAACAATATATCTGGTCCGCTTGGAGGGACCTCCCTCTTCCAAACAAGTTAAAAAATCAGTGGGTTGAGTTGAAAACAACGATGACTGGAGCCACCCCAATAAATAAAACTTCCCAAGACAACTTTGTTTGGGACCCAAGCATAGGAAAGTTTACAGTGAAAGTCGAGTATCAACTCCTCCAACCCAGCAACAACCTTGAAAATTGGAACCTTCGGGCAGCAGTTTGGAAGAATGAATGTCTTCCAAAAATAAAATTTTTTGCTTCGACCCTCTTAAAGGGTAAAATTCTCACTGCTGAAAATCTTGGGAAAAAAGGGATTCAAGGGCCATCAATATGTTGTTTATGCCGCAAGGAGGAGGAAAGCAGCCAACATTTATTCTTAGAATGCACTATTGCTTAGCACTGTTGGCGACAAATCATAAGTTCTTTGAGGTCTATGGAAAATTTTGATCAGCTCACAACTCTAAATAGGAATTGGGAAAAAGGCTACCCATATGCAAAAAAAGGTAAATCTACAATTATTCGAATCTAGAAATGCATCCCATCAGCTCTCTACTCGAAAATATGGCTCTCTAGAAATAGTTGTATCTTCAAAAACCAAAAGCCAAACCCAGCACTCATTCTGGCTAAAACATTGGGGTTAGTTGTGGAAATGATCAGTGCTAACTCAGTGTATAAAATCAACCAAATCAACTGGAAGAAAGATGAGGAAGAATGGTTCAACAAATTCCCATTGGTTTATTCAATGCATAAACAAGTGTCATCTAAGTCAGGGGAAAGAAAAAAAGAATGGAAACTCAAGGGAACCCAAAATGATATAGAACAGTGGATACAAGACCAAAAGACTTTCACCCTTCAATTCGATGGTGCCTCCAAAAATAACCCTGGTAAAGCAGGAGCTGGGGGAATTATCTTTGATCAAGAAGGGAAATCCATCTCTACTTATGAATGGGGACTTGGCAATATGACAAATAACAAAGCAGAGGCTTACAGTCTGCTTCTTGGCACTTGCATTCTCAAAAATCTCCAAGCCAAAAACCCAGTTATAATAGGCGAATCAGCGATAATCATCGCAGCTATGGAATCAGGGGGAGATTTTAAAAACTAGGCCCTTAATAGAATTAAGCAAAGGATTGTGGAAAACACCAAACAACTGGGGATCATCGAAGATAAACATGTCATGAGAAATTTTAACAATGAGTCTGACTACCTAGCCAATAAAGCAGTAAACAGGCCTATTGGGCAGGTCCAAGATAACAATAGTTTATATGAAAAATCAATTCCATAATTTGTCACTCCTCATGGTTGGGTATGAGACTCAGTGTTCCATCAGTCACCTTAGCAAAATGACCACCTCTCCTCATAGTCAAAATAGCCGGATGATTGATCTTCTCAGCACTAACATTATCCTCGATCATCTCCTTAGAACAGTCAGGAAAATCTCTAGACAAAGAGAAGATCTGCATTGGATGTCGGAGTCGGGAAATTCTCGTGGGAAGGAAATTCAAAATTCTGGTAGCATTCAATTTGAAATCTTCAGAGACTGCGCAGGAAAAATCCGAAATGATGTTCGGGATAGGAGCTATCTCGTGAAGGATGATTCGCCTCACAAGTATCTGGTGAACAAGCGAGCATATAAGTAGCTCAGGGTGCGATGGTTTCATCAGAAGCTCAGTGCTTGTGGCAATAAGTTAGGAGATCATTGTTGTCTTGGCAAAGGCTCGGGTTCTTGCTGCTATCGAATCAGGCTGCTTGCCATGCATTTCAGGTGTCATAGTGGTCCCAGCGAAAAAGTCATCTCCTCTCTGCTTCCAGTCGTGAGAGGTATTGTTTCCGCCTATTGTGATTGCATTTATTATTTTCCCACTAACTTCTGGTATGTCTCTGTGAACCAGATTCACTTAAATTTCGCGGATGTTGACTCTCTGTGGATTGTCCCCTCTTTACTTTGTTTCCATCCTCCCACGTCCCTCGCCTTCCACTCTGTCTCATTTCCCTCTCAGCTCAATCTCGGTGGCTTCTCCTCCCTCCCCGTCATCATTCGATTCCCGCTCCATCCAGTTTCCGGAGCTCTGATACTTATTTTTTCCTCTCAAGACAGCTCTACTGTCCTCAATCCCTTGTTTTGACAATCTTTAATTCTTAGAACTTCTGGTGTCCACCATTCTCCCTCTTGGATTCAGTTGATCAAGTTCATAAATAAGTTCAACAATTCAATCAAATCCACTCTAAAAATGGTTGAAAATCCTTTAGATCGCATTGAAACCAATAGCAGTTGCGCTCTCCGCAAGGCACACTATTTTATGATTGCTCGCTTCATAAAGTATTTCAATGAACTTAAAACAAAAGTCTAGTCCGAGAATAAATCAAAAAAGAAAAAAATTGAAAAACAGAAGGCGGAAATCAAAGGTCTCAAAGAGAAGTGCAACCATTTAGAAGAAGCTATCAGTTACATAAGAACGTTGAATCAAAGTATGCAAGGTGAAGCATCCACCAAGAACAATGACAAGAAGGATCAGCCCCCAGATGACTCAGTCAACTAATTCTGGTGTTAACTCTCCATGCATTGTAATTATTGTCTGCTTTTAGGTCAGTTCCTACGGAAATATAGCCGTTATGTCTTTCAAATCATAAGAAACAAGAGTAATGAATTGGATTTCGGGACTGCGTGCCCATTTTGCACCAATTCCACTGTGTTACCTCAGGTATGTAATCGGACTTGTCCCTCTTTTGAAGCTTTTTTAATATATAAGTACCCGAACTTGTTAAAAAAAAAAAAGGGTTTCCAAGTACTACTTAATTTTAGTCTGTCATCTCTATTCATGTTGTTGGAGGATTTTTCAATTTCAATTGCCTCTTTCACCCTTCTTTTTAAATAATGGTCTTCCTTGTGAATTAATTTTGCTTGTTCCATACAAATATAGTGTGAGGAAGAACATGCATGCTTTGCCAGACCTGATTTTTCCGACCTGTTTCTTGTAATATCATTAATTTGTTCTTTTAACCTTATGCCAAAGGATCTCCATGTTTCACCTATATATACTTTTCCACATGAGCAGGGAACCGAGTATACTCCTTAGCAGAATCAAGAATGTTTTTGATGGTGTTAGGGGGCGTGAAGGCAACCATGATGTTATGCTTGGAGATAATTCTGGCAATTTTGTCTGTGGTTTCTTTTATATAGGGTAAGGAGATTCTAGGGTTTTCAAGAGTTTTCTTTTTTGGGTATTGGTTGTGGATTCTTTAATTATTTTATGGATAATGTTTTTCTGATAGCCATAGTTTATGAAAACCTTGTAGAGATGGTTAAGTTCTTCCTATAGATGTTTAGGGTCAGAGATTCTAGAAGCTCTGGTAGCTAGGGTTTTGATGACACCGACTTTTTGCTTCAGATGGTGGTGGGAATTTGAATGAATATATTTGTGAGTGTGAGTTTGTTTCCTGAAGACCTGGTGGCTTAGTTTGCCATTTTTCTTGGTAAGGAGGACATCAAGGAAGGGGAGTTGGTTGTATTTTTCAATTTCAATAGTGAATTTTATGTGTTCAGAGAGGTTGTTTATGTGTGATAAAAATTCATTAAGTTTATCTAAACCATGGCTCCATTTAGCGAAAATGTCATCTACATATCTTTTCCATACTTCAAGGGTAAAGGGGAAAGATTTAAGGGCCATATATTCAAAATTTTCCATGTATAAGTTGGAAATCAATGCTGATAAAGGAGAGCCCATGGCAACACCATGAGTTTGCTCATAGATTTTTCCTTTGAAATTGAAGTATGAAGATTTAAGGCAAATGCCTACTCGTTCCACTGTTACAAGGTCTATGATTTTATTCAATACTTCTATGGCTTCATCTACTGGAATCATAGTGTAGAGAGACACTACGTCAAAGCTAACCAGGAGGTCATTGTTACTACTTTCTAGGTTTTTAATCCATTCTATGAAAGAAGCAAAATCTTTGATGTAAGAGGGAGTGTTACCGGATAAAGGTCTAAGTTTGTTTGCAAGGTATTTTGCTAACCAGTAAGTGGGTGAACCTATAGTGTTTACTATGGGTTTCAATGGGACTCCGGATTTATGGATTTTGGGCACACCATATATTCTGGGGATGATGGCGTTATTAGGTATTAACATGTTCTTAATAGTAGAATCAAGAGAGGAGTTTTTTATTTTGTTACTAACTTGGCGAAGGATTTTGTTGCTAGGGTCCTTGTTAAGAACTATATAGCAGCCACTCTTGATAAGGTGTTCTTCCATCTTATTATCATAATCTGCACTATCCATGATAATTGTGGCATTTCCTTTGTTTGCTTTTAAAATTATAATGTTTTTGTTTTTCTTGATGTTTTTTAAGGCTTTGATTCTTCTTTGGAGATGTTGCTAGGAGGAGGTCCGGCATTTCTGAGAATTATGGCAACGTCCTGACTTATTTCTTCTGCAACATTTTGATTTGTGTTTTTGATGATGACTTCAATGTTGCTTATGATATCATTTATAGGAATTTTGGCTGGAGATAAAGCGAAATTTAGACCTTTTCCTAGTAGCGATTTAAGGCTATCATCCAATGTCAGCTTTGAGAGGTTGATTACAGTCGAGTTTCTGATTGAGTTTCCTATTGAGTTCTTGATGTAGTCAGTGGCAACATCATGGGGTTCTTCATTAATTTCTTGCGTTGAGATATTTAATTGAGCGTTGGATGGGGGGTAATCGGTGTAGGTGGTAGCGAAGGTAGAGCTAGGATTGTGCGGTGCAGAACAATTGGTTTCAACCTGCGCTATCAAACTGTTGTCCAATTGCATGAAGGGAGCACGGTGTTGAGCAGTATCATCCATGTAATCATTGCCTACTCTCTGCATTTCATAACTTGCATGTTGGAGAGAGCGTAGTTCTTTGTTAATTTTCTGCGTTGTGATGTTGCTAGATTCTGGATTGCTTTCAACCTACGTTGTCATGTTGTTCAACTGTGTGAAGGGATGAGCAGTATCATCTATGTATTCACTGCCAACTTTCTGCGTATTTATATCTTGCATGTTGGAGAGAGTGCAACACATACCTAAGATGTTGTCCTGTTGAGCAGTATTACTTGCCTTCTTTCTACGTATATATAACCGGACTGTTGGAGAGAAAGTATTGGTGGTTGGGTGCGTTGTGGGGGGGAAACGATGTTGGGAGGGGCTAGGCGTGGCCAGGACTAATGCTGAGTTGTAATGCCAGTTGGGTTTTTGATGCACTTGAGTTGTGGAAAGATTTATGAGTATATCTTCTGCGTTATTATTGAAGTCAGAGTTTCTTAGGGTTTTAAGTTTTTTGGTTTTCTTTGCGAGAGTGTAATCAAGAATTCTTTCAGCTTTGGTGAAGGTGAAGGTGTCTAAGTTCTTCCAAAGATCAAAGAAAAGAGTTTATGATAGCTGGAGATGCAAGCCCAGAAGTTTTTCAGATAATTTAATTAATCGAAATCTGGCGAATTTGATTTCATGTTTGATGAGGGTTTTACTAAGTTTATTGAAGACATAAATGTTCCGACCAAGTTTAATGGGATGGCTAAATTTAGCGAAGTTTGGAGTGAGGTTTTCATCTCTACGTTGTTTTATAAATATGAGATTCGATAGATTTCTAGCTCTGGAGATTCTCATCTTCTCAAAATTTAGAACATTTTTCATTATGTCCCTTCCATGGTGGGACTTAATGGTGTTAAAGAGAGTCCATACACGCTGGTAGAAGTTTATTTTTTCGCTAAATTCTACCAACCTATATGGACTCTCTCTTTAACACCATTAAGTCCCACCATGGAAGGGACATAATGAACAATGCTCTAAATTTTGAGAAGATGAGAATATCCAGAGCTAGACACCTATCAAATCTCATATTTCTAAAACAATGTAGAGATGAAAACCTCACTTCAAACTTCGCTAAATGTAGCCATCCCCTTAAACGCGGTCAGAACATTTATGTCTTCAATAAACTTAGTAAAACCCTCATCAAACATGAAATCAAATTTGCCAAATTTCGATTAATTAAATTATCTGAAAACTTCTGGGCTTGCATCTCTAGCTATCATCAACTCTTCGCTTTGATCTTTGGCAGAACTTAGACGCCTTCACTTTTGCCAAAGCTGAAAGAATTCTTGATTACACTCTTGCAAAGAAAACCAAAAAACTTAAAACCCTAAGAAACTCTGACTTCAATAATAACGCAGAAGATATACTCATAAATCTTTCCACAACTCAAGTGCATCAAAAACCCAACTGGCATTCCAGCTCGACGTTAGTCCTCGCCACGCCTAGCCCCTCCTAACATCATTCTCCCCCCACAATGCACCCAGCCACCAATACGTTCTCTCCACGGGCCTCAGCATAATACTGCTCAACATGACAACATCTTAGGTATGTGTTGTGCTCTCTCCAACACGCAAGATATAAATACGCAGAAATTTGGCAGTGAATACGTAGATGATACTGCTCATCCCTTCACGCAGTTGAACAACATGACAACGCAGGTTGAAAGCAATCCAAAATCCAGCAACATCACAACGCAGAAAATTAACAAAGCACTACGCTCTCTCCAACACACAAGTTATGAAATGTAGAAAGTAGGCAATGATTACGTGGATGATACTGCTCAACACCGTGCTCCCTTCACGTAGTTGGACAACAGTTTTACAGTGCAGGTTGAAACCAATTTTTCAGCACCGCACAACCCTAGCTCTACCTTCGCTACCAACTACACCGATTACCCCCCATCCAACGCTCAATTAAATATCTCAACGCAGGAAATTAATGAAGCATCCCATGCTACTGCCGCTGACTACATCAAGAACTCAACTGGAAACTCAATCAAAAACTCGACTATAATCAACCTCTCAAAGCTAACATTGGATGATAACCTGAAATTGCTACTAGGAAAAGGTCTAAATTTCGCTTTATCTCCAGCCAAAATTCTTGTAAATGATATCATAAGCAACAATGAAGCCATCATCAAAAAAACAGATCAAAATGTTGCAGAAGAAATGAGACAGGATGTTGCCAGAATTCTTAGAAATGTTAGACCTCCTCTTAGCAACATCTCCAAAGAAGAATCCAAAGCCTTAAAAAACATCAAGAAAAACAAAAACATTATAGTTTTAAAAGCAAACAAAGGAAATGCCACAGTTATTATGGATAGGGAAGATTATGATAATAAGATGGAAGAACACCTTAACAAGAGTGGCTGCTATAGAGTTCTTAACAAGGACCCTAGCAACAAAATCCTTCACCAGGTTAGTAACAAAATAAAAAACTCCTCTCTTGATTCTACTATTAAGAATAGGTTAATACCTAATAACGCCATCATCCCCAGAATATATGGTGTACCCAAAATCCATAAATCTGGAGTCCCATTGAAACCCATAGTAAACACTATAGGTTCACCCACTTAATGGTTAGCAAAATACCTTGCTAACAAACTTAGATCTTTATCCGGTAACACTCCCTCTTACATCAAAGATTCAGCTTCTTTCATAGAATGGATTAAAAACCTAGAAATTAGTAACAATGACCTCCTGGTTAGCTTTGACGTAGTGTCTCTCCACACTATGGTTCCAGTAGATGAAGCCATAGAAGTATTGAAGAAAATCACAGACCTTGAAACAGTGGAACTAGTAGGCATTTTCCTTAAATCTTCATACTTCAGTTTTAAAGGAAAAATCTATGAGCAAACTCATGGTGTTGCCATGGGCTCTCCTTTATCACCATTGATTGCCTACTTATACATGGAACATTTTGAACAAATGGCCCTTGAATATTTCCCCTTTTCCCCTGAATATGGAAAATATATGTAGATGACATTTTCGCTAAATGGAGCCATGGTTTAGATAAACTTAATGAATTTTTATCACACATAAACAGCCTCTCTGAACACATAAAAATTCAATATTGAAATTGAAAAAGACAACCAACTCCCCTTCCTTGATGTCCTCCTTACCAAGAAAAATGGCAAACTAAGCCACCAGGTCTTCAGGAAACAAACTCACACTCACAAATATCTTCATTCAAATTCCCACCACCATCCGAAGCAAAAAATCGATGTCATCAAAACCCTAGCTACCAGAGCTTCTAGAATCTCTGACCCTGAACATCTAAAGGAAGAACTTAACCATCTCTACAAGGTCTTCATAAACCATGGCTATCAAAAAAAAATTATCCATAAGATAATTAAAGAATCCACAACCAATACCCAAAAAAGGAAAATTCTTGAAAACCCTAGAATCTCCTTACCCTATATAAAAGGAACCATAGACAAAATTGCCAGAATTCTCTCCAAGCATAACATCATGGTTGCCTTCACGCCTCCTAACACCATCAAAAACATGCTTGATTATGCTAAGGAATTAATAGACCCAAAAAATCACTAAAGAGTATACTCGGTTCCCTGCTCATGTAGAAAAGTATATATAGGTGAAACAGGGAGATCCTTTGGCATAAGGTTAAAAGAACACATTAATGATATTACAAGAAACAGGTCGGAAAAATCAGGTCTGGCAGAGCATGCATGTTTTTCCTCACACTATATTTGTATAGAACAAGCAAAATTAATTCACAAGGAAGACCGTTATTTAAAAAAAAGGGTGAAAGAGGCAATTGAAATTTAAAAATCCTCCAACAACATGAATAGAGATGACGGACTAAAATTAAGTAGTACCTGGAAACCCTTATTAAATAAAATAGAAAAAGCAGTAAATACAGACATATAAACATTCATAAAAATATATATATATAACCAACCCTAACTCTCTTTTAAATATAATTTAATAAGACAACTTAAATAAACCTTCAAACTAGTACTTTCAAATTATATACATTACTAGTAAAGCATTTAATACATAGCTAAGAACTTAAATATATAACATAGAATCTAAAAAAAAAATTAATTAATTAATTAATTTAAATATATACATAATCAATCACCAATTAAATTAAAAATAAATAAATAAATTTAAATATAATCAATCACTAAAAATAAATAAATTATTAATCAGTTAGTCAATTGAAAGTCGACAATAAAAGAAGACATCAAATATTTTTCAATTAACTATTAATAGCTCCACGATTTCACGCTCTCTCTTCTCAAATTACAAATCACATTGCCCTGATAATGGACTCACTAAGCTAGTCTGAAACGTTGGTTTCAAAAATTGTTCACAAGTTTTTCCACAAACATAAAAATTCTACCAACCTGTATGGACTCTCTCTTTAAGACAATTTATAGTCAAACAATTAGTCTAAATGTTTCACAAACTGTGAATGTTCTTAAATCTTTGCATATTTGTTTTCTGTTTACTAGAATTCAATCATCATGATTTGTTAATTTTACTAATGCCACATAGTCTACTTGTTGAATGCAATTGCTTGTTTTCTTTTGCAATTCTCTTTTTGCATATTACGGTTCACATATTTACTTTTGGTAGATGCAGAAGTAGGTACTTAAAGAGAAGACAACATAATAACATATTGAATAAGCCAATGAACTAAGCCATTGAGCATTTTCATTACCGATACAAGCAATTCACGCTAACAATCAATGTTCTTAATGCTTAGCATCCGATCTTCTATGCATTTGTAATCTATTTATTTATTTCAACCATAACTATGATGATTGAAATTTGAAACTCAATTCTGTTTTTGTAACTGTAATTGTATTTCTTAATGTGACGTAGTTATGTTTTGAGAATATGCATTATGCCATTGATACATATATGCCAATAACATGAATCATGAGAATAGTTTGTTTTTCTGTGAAACATAAATAATGTCCACTATCATCATATTTTTAAATTTGTTTGGAGCACGGTACTCTAGGAAGGGATTTTATTTATTTTCTTCGTATCTATCTATTGTAAATAATGGAAGTTTGTTGTTTTATTTCAAATGAAAATGATATATCAATTTTACACTTTTCCGATTTCGATTGGCCTTGTGTTGCAATATGTAACCTTTAACAAATTAATTAGGGGGCAAAGCTTTTTCCAAACAAATTTCCTTGTACAAGAAGATTTCATTGTGTAGAGTTCAGAGATCAAATGATGAAAGCTTCAAAGCTTCCTCTGCACAATGGATTTAATCTGCAGTTCCACGCATATGCCTATTTACAAAAAGATAACTATAAACAACGCTTTGACTGTGCAAAGAGCGCAAATTTTAATCACTTGATTATCAAAGTTTTTTTGTGTGAATGAAATTTATTTTGCTGAAGTGCGGAAACCATAGTCGGTCTATAAAAGGTCTTTGCTCACATTTGTACTTATGTGGAGATAAGAAAATCCACTCGAATGCTTCGTATAATAAAACTTCGCACTATACTTATGTAGCACACAGTAAAATTGTATTGACATTAGAATATTAGCAAATAAATATGAACATTAGACTATTAATAAGAACAAACATTAGGCGTGTTGAGGTTTCAAATTTGAATAGACCTTCCCGTTTTATCGATTAACTCAACTAGTAACAATTTATACATTAATTTTAATACTTTAATGCTTTCAAAATCATAACGAAAGCTTCAAAGCTTTACGTTTTGTATTAATTTTGAGAATACACATTAAGTTAGATAACATTGCGAAGTGATAAACAATTTTTTCGTATATATTGAATTGGGTTTCCAATGAAACCTTGTTGATAATATGAATGTAATTACTCATTTCAGAATTAAAAAACACAAGTACCTTTATCGTAATTATTAAGTGTTCTCAAGAAGAAAAAATAGTTTACGAAGCATTTCTTGTGCGAATAGGTAATGTGCAAAGCATGTGATAGGGATGGATGTATCGAAGTAGAAATGTAACAATATGTACCTGCCTACTGAGCAATTAATAAAACAAGTGTGTAGTTAGGACATGTCTATTAATTCAATAATAACAATTCCAAATGTCAATTACCAATTGAAGGGTGTTATTGAGTATGGAATTAAATGTGTTTTGCAGAGATACTTTTACAAATTTCCAGATCATATATTGTATATCATACGAATTTAAGGAGAACTCGCTATGTGTGGGAGAAAGAGGAATATTATTATCTTTCGTGGTGTAGAGATTTTACTATGCGGAGTATGTAGTATGTGAAAAAGAGAATTTGCATAAATATTTGATTTTAAAACTATGAATATTTGCGGAAGATCAGGTATGTGCAAGAGAGCATAATGATTAACATTGTTAATTTACACTGTACGGAATGGTGCATAGGATATTGTTAAACTATTAATGATAATCTGTGATATTTTTACGCACAATGGATTTGCTGTGAAATGTAATACTTATGAATTTGTATTATATTGGAAGTATATGTGTTTTCTATTGACAATAAAAAATCTAGAAAATAGGGTATCAATATGTGCGGGAGATTTCATTGTGCAGAGATTTTGTTGTGTTTTGCGAAGCTTTTATGTTTCATTGTGCGGATATTTGATTGCACTGAGGATGGGGTACGTTTGTCGATTTCCCGAAAAAATATTCAATTAATATTTTGTTGTGTAGAGGTACTTTTGCAAATTCTCAGATCATATATCATATATGTATAAATGTTTATGGAGGATGGGGCATGTGCGAGAGAACGAGCAATATTATTATTATTATTTCGTTATGTGGAGATTTTACTATGTGGAGTACAAATTGAGGAAGCATGTCCAGATCTAGTGTGTGCAGAAGAAACTCTGAAAATTTCATTGCGTGGACTAAGGACTAAAATCATTGTTTTCACAGTTCTCGAAGCTTGAAATATCTAAATATTTAAGAACTTGACTTCAACTCGATATTGCCAAGCTCACTTCTAATTAGTGGTCCTTACACAACATAGTCCTCGACATTCACATTACCATTGTGTGGAACTTCATTATGCACAACTTCTTGTGTCGGCCTTTGCACATCAATCTTTCATATAATGATTCAATTTTTATAATATTCCAGATATCTCATTCTGCTCAATTGTATAATTACAAGAAAGAGCATAAATGGATACACAACGTTAATGCTTGTAATGATTTACCATTAATACATATTAACTATATTAACTATAATCATTAACTATATTATTCTATTATAATATTAACAGACTATGCATTTGGTGAAAGCAATGGATTGAATGAATTTATAAGCATAATCGGTTCAATAGTAAAACAGTCTCAATACTTACAGTAAGAGCACTCACGTTTTAACCTATGTGAATAAAAGGATAGTATGTATCATAGCTACTTACATTGTTGGAGTCTAGCTCATAACATCTATGGAGGAAGCGTGTCCAAAAATAACTTGTACGGAGAAAGTTGTGTAGATGTCATTATGTAGAGCAAGCATGGGCTGAGACAAAAATGTGGGCGAAATGCGGACCCCACTTAATTAGTTGTACAGGCGGGGAGATACACATTATTTATGACTAAAGTATTAACAACAATAGCATAAGCCCAACGCTTGCTTCAGCGTTATTGCGGACAACAAGTATGCATTGTTTAACACTCATAAATATCAGCAATAAAATCTTTTAGTAACAAGTGCAACGATTTGCACATAAAAAGCTTCCCCTGCACAATGTACTTTCTCCGCACTTGCGCACATATGCCTAATTTGAAACATATTAAAAAATATGAACATATGCATTATTTTCAATTAAAATATTATTAATAATATAAGCATAAAGTATGCATTTTTAATTCTAAAATATATAATCAATTAAATAACAATAGTATGCATTATTTACAACTAAAATATTATCAATAATGTAAGAATAAACAATGTTATTGAGTAAATATGCATTATTTAATACTAAAATATTAGAAAAAACAAAAAAAAAAAACAAACAAACAAACAAACAAAACAAAAACAAAAAAAAACTTTTTGTGCTAAGTGCGGCGATTCACACATTGAAAGGTTCATCCACACAATAGAATTCTTCTGCACACATGCTTAATTTAAAACATATTCGGAAATACGAAGATGAGAATTATTTACACTTAAAGTATCATCAATAATATCGTATACGTCGATCATTCACTAAAACAATAAAATCCTTTAATGCCAACACATTTAACATAGTTACCGATCAAACGAGAAAATTACCTAGTACCCATATTTTGAAGGTAGCAAAAAAAGCACCCGATTTTGAATAGTGATTGTTTAGAATAGCCTTTTTTTAGCATATTTTTGACACTTTAAATTTTCTTGTATCAAGTGTGAATATTATTTTTTTAGTGTTAGTGATTTTTATGCTGATTTTGAAAAGTGTTGATGCAACATCAACCCCCCTTTTTTAGGAGGTTTATTTTTGACACTTTAAATTTTATAATGTATTAAGTGTGAATATTTTTTTAAATGTTGATTATTTTACCATTATTCAGGTTGTCTTATTCATTAGTAACCTAGCATATTATATATATTTAAGCGAGTAATTAAAGATATTTTGAACTTTCCTTAGAATATAAGGTTTTTATTTATCTTATTAGCCTAAGATTTTTAGAATTAATTAATAAAATATCTATTTTCGAAATAAAGTAACGAGTCAATATTATTTTTCATTTTTTCATTTTTATTTATTAAAAAAAAATTGTTTGTTAGTTCTAAGTAAATTT
>APFE031245079.1:168976-194260 GCA_000404065.3 Pinus taeda | reverse complement strand
CTTGCCTGCGTGTACGCATCCCAAACACACTGTTCCTGCGTACTTGTACGCTCTGTAAGCCAAAGGATGGGTGCGTACCCCTGTAAAGGTCAAAAGGCGCGAGTTTCATCTTTAAAAAAGTTACTTGTGGTCACTTCTAGAGCCTTCTAGAAGAGTGTTTGACGTGTATTGAGCACCTCCAGATGGTTCATGCATCCCTATGATAGAGGAACTTATCCCATCAAGAGAGGAGCTCACCCATCCAAAAGAGGGATTGATGTTGGACCTGAATAACTTCCTCTAGAACACTATAAATACAGGCATTGGGCCAGAGGAGGGGAGGTTGAAAGCTGAACATTCCAAAGGGTAGATGCTGCTGGAATTAGGACTTCTTTGTAGAAGCTTGTGAGGAGAGATTACCATCCTTTCTTGTTTCATTTGGAAGTGGGTGAGCTTATCAAAGTAAAGGAAAACTCTTGCTGGACCCTGGGAGGAACTTGCACAACACCAAGGCTCAGGTTGTAATGGTTTCTTTTGTTTCCTATTAATACAAATAAGTCCATTCTTCTCAACAATTTGTAATTAATGAGTTGTTTCACATACTCCTTGGTCTATATGTTGAATATGTTTTATTTTATGGGATATTCAGGTGCTATGTAATCGTTTGATTGTTAGTGAATGCAGGTTTCGAAGTGCAGGAGGAGCTCATCTGGATCGACGAAGCTAGACTACTACAACAACATTGGACTACAGGTAGGATCTAAAACACTTGGTTTCTCGTGTGATAAATACATGTTTAGAGAAGGATTGCTCTTAATTTTCTTGTTTGTCACTAGAAAGTCTTAGGCTTCTAGGGAGGTTGGTTTTGTCCGCAAGATTGACTCTTTCTGCATGACACTTAGGAGTAACAAGAACCCCAAGATCTAAACAACCACTCTAAGTGACCAAACCTTGAGCTAACTTTCCTTTTAGTGATATGATCTCCCAGTCACTTGCATTCCAGCAATCCTACCATTATTGGTCAAGGGATTCCTAGGCCCTTGGAAATTATCCTGAGACTACCTCACTGAGTTCCAAAACCATCTGAAAATCAAAATCTCCACCAATTAAAGAACCCCATCACACCATGGCTATTAGTAAATGGTAAGGCAAGGCTAAAGCCACTATCACACCTAGGAAAACCCATGCCAATGATAAAAATAGAACCAAATGCACACCTTCATGTACCATGCATGCTAAAACTAACAAGGAAATCATACATGCAACTCAATAATTGCAAGTAATCTTGTTGTAGCCTCTTGATCTAACTCTTCCTTGCTTTATCTTTTCTTTCATTTCCTTTCTTGTCCTTCTTTGCCTTCATTTCACCATTGCTTGAGTGCTCTAAGAATTTTCTAAGTGGGCAAGAGTATGAGAGAGAGAATAGAGAAAGAGCTCCAAACTGAACTGAAAAAGGTTGTGAACTATTCCTCATAAACCTTTTTATCATTGAGACCTCTATTTCCCTCATTTTCCTTCATTTTCCTTCATTTTCCTTTAAATTCCTCATCACATGAAACCTGTGATCTTTCACCTCCCTTTCCTCCTATTTTCCCATATGGCTAAGTGCAAATTAATACCTCTTTGCCTTTTCAAGACCTTTTTCAATGCCTTTTCTAATTCCACTTAGCCATAATAAACCAAATGAACACCCAGTAGGTTGCTTTTGCCCAACATTCAACTTCGAATACAAATCCCATGACCTTGAACTTATTTTTCTGTTATTAACTTTATTACATGAACTTTTAACCAGTGGATGTTAGACAAAAGGATTTTCCCAGATAAAGGGAGTGGACTATGTGGAAAATTATGTACTAGTTGCAAGATATTCCTCAATTATATCTATTCTAGCATTGGTTGCACAGATGGAGTGGAAAATCTAATAGATGGATGTGAATACCACCCTTCTCAATGATGTTCTTGAGGAGGAAATTTACATAGAGCATCCAATATGATTTGAGACATATGATCGAGAGTCGCATGTGTGCAGACTCAAGAGAGAATTATATGGTGTCAAACAGGCACGTAGAGCATGGTACACTCAGATCATCAGTTATCTCATTGGATTGGGCTTCACCAAAAGTGAATTAGATGTGAACCTCTATCACATTGTGGTAGATGGTAAGTTTATTATTCTTGTTTTGCATTTCGATGATTTAATATTAAATGGTGATGAGCAATTTATGCACTCTTTCAAGGGAATTTGAGATGAAATACATGGGCCTCACGCATTACTTCCTTGAGATAAAAGTATGGCAAGGTGATGGTGAATTGTTTTTATCTCAAGGAAATTATGCTATCAAGATACTTCAAAAAATTTACATGGATAATTATAAGCCCATGGACACACTACTAGATTCAAACTGGAGGAAGGAGTATGCTTCTTCAGGTCAGGAAGTTGATGTGACCATTGACAAACAACTTATGGGTTCATTGATGTACCTTGTTACCACATGACCCGAATTATGCTATGCAGTCAACCAACTCAACCAAGCCATGGTCAAGCCTATAAAATTATATTGGAAGGCATCAAAGCATGTGTTATGGTACCTCAAAGGCACTACCTAATATGGATTATGGTACATATGGATAGAGGGAGTGAATTTACAAGGCTTCATTGATGCATATTGGGAAATAAGTCCATCTGAAAGGAAAAGTACACCAGCTGATATCTTCAATGTTGGGTCTGCAAATTTTTCCTGGTACTATAGGAAGCATATGTTTCTGGTATTCAACTCAATAGAGCCTAAATACATGGCTGCAAGTCAAGAACCATGTGAAGCAATCTAGATGAGTGAAATACTTATGGGACTATTCAATCAAGATATGGATCCAACAGTTATATATTGTGATCATCATATTTGCATTAAGCTCTTTTAGAATTCAATATTTCATGATAGGTCCAAGCAGATTGATATCCAGTATCATCATTTGTGGGATTGTGTGCAGAGGAGACTTATGTTGCTACAATACATTCTAGCTGAGGAGAAATATGTTGACATCTTGATAAAGGAATTTTCAAGAGGTGAATTCTAATTCCATAGGTGAAGGATAGGAGTGGTGGGAAATCCCTTTCTTTCTAAGAGGGAGTGTTGAAAACATGTAGCAAGAAAGACTCAATTTGACTTTAGACTTAGTCAAATTGAGTAAATCGAATTTCCACATTAGTAGGACAACTTGGAGTTCATTTGTTAGGTCCCTATACTACTAGCGTAACCCCTTAGTGTTATTAGTACAACTCCCTTATTATATTATTGTGCCCATATAGTCCCCATGTTGTTATTATTGTGCCCCATAGAAGCCCACTATTGTTATTGTTGTGCCCCTACAATATTATTGTTATGTAGGCTCTCATTGTATTGGGACCCCTTTGACTCCTATATATAAAAAGGAGGTATTCTCATTTGTATCATCCAAAAAAATTTCATATGTGTAATGTAAAGGAGGTTTCCCCCTCGAAGAGACTGATTTTGAATTCGTTGATCTATTTCCATAGTATTTGGTATCAAATATTTGGATTCTAGGGTTTTTCTGCTCCAAACAAGTCATCGTGGAATTTTCAAAATAATTGTTTTATACAATGTTTCAAAATCTTAAATTAAAACGCATTTGAGCCAAAATCGTGATAAACCTCAGGTCCGAATTTCTTATCTTGTCTTGCTACATTTTTGGAGATATGATCCAAGGAAGTTAGGGTTTTTGCGGGCTCCCGAATTACATCCCAAATAGGTGACCTTGGGAAAATCATCATAACTTTCTCTCTAAGCATCAGATTTAATTTTCGTCGGACATTACAAAAACAGGATAGACTCTAGTGTTTTTTTTATCAATCTCAGGTCCAAAGGTCAAAACAATTACTTGTGGCACTTCATACAAGTTCGCTCTACTAAAAAACTATATAATCAGGTCATCTTGAAAGACTAGGTTTAACACTTTCTTGGAGAATCCAATTTCAATCAGACGGGTGGTGTTGGAGATACAACTGATTCAAGATTGACCTTATAAAAGAAATAAAAATAATGACTTGAATCAAGAAAATAGAAACACCTAGTAAGCAAAATTGGAGGGATGATTTGAAGATTGTGATCAAAGATATGGTCAATAGGATAAATGGTATAGAAGAAAAATTGAATGACAACATGGAAGATTTGAAGAAAGACATGGAAGGCTTGAAGGAAGGTGGGACAAAGTCACTACAAGAAAGGCTTCCTAATGCTAAAAAGGTAGTAGAGGAAACTCATGATGAGAACAAAAGAAATGTTAATCATGATTTCATAGACTCTAACGTTGGATTAAATACTAACCATATTCCAAATATAGATATTAGAAATTTTGATGACAAGGATCTCGTAACTTGGATACTACAGATGGCACAATATTTTGATCTACATGATGTGAAACTACCACAAAAGGTACGTATTACATATTTATATTTAGAACCGAATCAATTTGTATGGTATAGAGGGATTTGTTCTAGTAAACCACTTGTCACCTGGTCAATTTTCATGGAGGAAATGATAGCACATTACGAGGATACAAAGAGAAACACCTTCTTTAGCCAATTGATAAATCTCAAATAAAAGGGTTCAATGGCAGAGCGCATTGAGGACTTCCAAAAATTGAATATAAGGGGAAATTATATTCCAGAGAAGTATAGGATTGAAGTCTTCATAGCGACTTTAAATGATAACATCCAACATGAGGTTCGTCTTTGGGAACATGATTCATTGGAGAAGGCATATAGGTTGGAAAGAAATTTGAAATGAAAATTATGGCAACAAGGAAAATTACCACCCATAACTATAAATATGAAAGTGTTGTTTCTCCTAGCCTTTCACCACCTACAAGGTTGACACCACAATAATTGGAAGAAAAAAGAGAAAAAGGGCTTTGTTACAATTGTGATAGAAAATACACTAAAGGTCATAAGTGTGCTAAGAAGAAATTAATTTATATAGATGGGTAAGAGGAGCAAGAAATGTCAAAAGAATATGATATGCACTAGGAACCAATCTCAGAGAAAGAAGAAATGAATCTGATCATTTCTTGTAATGCATTAGCAGGAATTACCACTCCTCAAACTCTCAATATAGAAGGGCACATCAAGAAGAAAAAGGTAATAGTGTTGATTGATTTGGGTAGTACCCATAATTTTATTCATTGTAAGATAGCCAAGGAATTGAATTACTTCATATATCTAGCACTAGAGTGTCGATTAATGGTTGCAAATGGAGGAACCATAAATTGCTCCGAAAACTACCATAATATCAAACTATCCATGGGAGAATATTTCTTGAATAGTCTATTGCTTTCCATTCCAATGGGTGATGTTGATGTTGTACTAGAAGTCCAATGGCTACAATCTTTGGGTATGACAACTTTTAATTTTGAAATTTTCTTGAAATTTTTTTGGGAAGGAAAGGAAGTTGGATTAAGGGGTATCACAGGGAAATCGGGAAAGACATGGCGACCTTACCTAATTGGAAGACACTTCAAGGTAAAAATAGATCATGATAGTCTTAAATACTTTTAAGAACAAATATTATCATCAAAATAACACCAAAAATGGGTCACAAATATGTTGGATTATGACTTTGAAATCATCTACAAAAAAGGGAAGTAAAATTTTGTTGCACATGCACTCTCAAGAAAGGATGAGGATGTGGAAGCATTGTTTTGTGCCATTTCTATTATCCAATGAGATTGGATAAACGAAGCAAGGGATGAATGGAAGAATGACGAAGAAGTGTGGCCACTCATTCAAAAGTTTCAAAAAATCCCAGTTCAAATAATATTCTCAGAACTTGACGAGGAAGGAAAAATCATATTGGAACTTGAAGCAGTCACAAAAACAAGAAATAGAAATCTACAAAATCGATCAATTTAAGAGTATCTCATCAAGTGGAAGAACTTACCCATTGAAGATTCCACATGGGAGGATGAGAATTTTATACAAAAGCATCCAAAACTACTCAAGCATTGAGGACAACAATTTTTGAAGGAGAGGGGCATGTTAGGTCCCTATACTACTAGTGTAACCCCCTATTGTTATTAGTACAACCCCCTTATTGTATTATTGTGCCCTTATAGTCCCCATGTTGTTATTATTGTGCCCCATAGAAACCCACCATTGTTATTTTTGTGCCCCTACAATATTACTGTGATGTAGGCTTTGATTGTATTGGGACCCCTTTGACTCCTATATATAGAAAGGAGGTCTTGTCATTTGTATCATCCAACAAATGTTCATTTGTGTAATGTAAAGGAGGTTTCCCCTTCGAATAGGCTAATTTTGAAGTAATTTATCTATATTTTCTTCTATTTTGTGAGTTGGTTGCATAACATCATTAACTAGTGTGATATGGATCTTGTCACTCAATTAGCTTAGTAAATTTGAGTTAGAGGGCTTGGAGTTTAGTTGTGCATATGTGATTGCCACATTTTAGCAATCCATTTCAATTATTTTCAATTGTATTCAGTTATCTGACCTCTAATCACTAGATTCATTTGAAGATCAGTTGTGCAGTGGGACAGTAGTCTAACTTAGAGAAATTTTAGTTAACTAATAAATAAACATAAAATAACTAGTGCATGCAGAAAATTCAAGTTCCTTAGCTGAGGTGGAGATGGAAAGGCAATGTAACAAGAATTTGTAAACATGTTCTAGTGTACAGGTTTTGCATGCAATCAGATGATGAATCCTTGGGAATTTCACAATCAATTGGAGGAAAATTTCTAAAAAATAAGGGCTAATCTCCTTAGGATTTGCGCAAGGAAATAGAAGACTAGGTGAGCTAATATTTGGCTAAGTGTTGACTAGATTTGTTCATTGAGCATAAAGAATAGTTATCCTTTTGTAGGTTGAGCTCAGAGCTGGAGATAACAATTGTAATAGATTCTCTATTCATCTGATTATTGCAAAGAGGCTTGAGGCATTTTTCCTAGTTGGGTTCCCCTAGAAATAACTATGTATTTGTGGTTTTTCTTATTGCATGTATATGTATGTTTTTCTAAATTGTGAATTTCATTCTACAAATCAATAGATTAGAATTGTGTCCCTTCATTTTAGATTAAATATCTTGAGATATTGCAATTCTATCAAATTTCTACAACATTTTCAATTTATTCTTGGATTTCGAAGACTTGGACTTTTTTAATGGACCACGCTTGATGTTCAATAATATAGAATTCAACATTTCTAAAAAATATAGGATTTAAATCGCCAGGATTGCAATGTTGCATGGAAGCTTGGAATTGTGTTACCAGTGTAGGCTTTTCAATTTTAAGGCTTGACTTTGAGCAATTGATTGTGCCACATCCGAAGTCTAGAGTCAAGGACTTTTGTTCCTAGGGAATCAACTTGAAGCAATTTTTTCTTATTGTAGGTTATCTTTGTGGTTTTTTCATATGTTTATTATGCTCTGTTTTTTATATTTCTAGGCACAAATTCGGGGAGGCTTGATTTCTCTATGTCTTTTTCACTTCAAATTTAATTTTTATAGCCTCGAAGGTGATTACTTGACATACATAGTGGTACTAGATATTTTGGATGAAATATTGAAGTAACCAGAAAATTGATGATAGAAATTATTGTCCAGAAAATTTTACTACATATCAATTAAGTTGTTTTATAGTCCATCAAACCTATAAACTCCAAGTGGACAGTGAAATCATAAAAATAGATCAATTCAAATTGAAAGTGCACAGTACAATGTTGTGGCTGCTTCCTGATAGTAGTATGTTGGTAGTTCAAGTGTGGAGCATTATAAAATGCTTCCATTTTTTCTAAGTATTTAGTTCATACTGTCATTTATTAACATTTGAAAGAAGAAAAATGGTGAATTAATCCTATAAGAGACATTCAAAATGTGACATTGTTACTCTACACTGTTTCCTATGGTATCTAGTATAATTGCCTAAAATATCAGCCCTTGAATATATTGGGTTTATCATTCCAACTCGGAGGATGATCCTCTTATGTTTTCTTCTAAGTTTTTAGAATGATTGATTGTTATATTGCATCAAGACAACAACATTTCAAGTGATGGATTTCAAGAACAAATCTTTGAGGCACAATTTTCCTTACCCTCTTCTACATATACCTCTATTTTTATTTTCGTTAGAGATATAACCTCCTAAAAAATTAACCTCTCCGCCCCATTGAACATTTGGCCTTGCGGAAACTTAATAAAATATTTTCTATTCTATTCTTCCTAGTGAATATTTAATATTTGTAGAATTGATTGTGCATTATGATCAAAAACTTTTGCAATGCCATAGGAAATGTTCAGTTTATCTTGTACAATTCTTTGTCATTGACTGTGGTAGATTTAATATAGAAAAGGTCTTAAAATTACTATTTTATAAGTTACCAAAAATGAATTAGTTAGAAATGTTTGAAAATTTTAGAAAACAATGCATATAATAATGCATATTTATAGGACACACACACACACACATGTAGAGAGAGAGAGAGAGAGAGAGATAGAGTAGGTTCCCCTTACATTCCTAAAATCCATCACCCATGTTAGACCATATAATATAAACCAATCATGATCTGTCTAGATTCACATAATGTAATCCTTGTGCGTCTGCATGTCTCCTACCCTTCTAACCTCGCAATACTTGGGGGAGTTGGATGGGCCTTGTAGGCTTGCAAAGAATGCGCACTATAGGCTAAAAATTTGAAGGACGTGAAGATTAGCAAAGTAAAAATGACTAAACTTTTTTTGGAATAAAAGTCTACGTGGTTTTAACAATTAAATTTATTAGATAAACTCTTGTTCGAAGGTCACCAAGTGCATCCATCATTACAAATCATATTCAAAATAGATCAACAACTTCCAAATGAAGTTGTCATCACACATTTATTCAAAATTTTATTACTTTCTTCACCGATTTGTCCATACCATGTCAAACTCAAATATAGAAAGTAATAACCAAAATTTAATCTTTGGGAGGTATGAACTTCTCTCATTTTATAAACAAAATGGCTAATATTACATAATTAAATGTCAAGATGGAAACATTATTGATGGAGTCCAACAAGAAATGGAATGAAATATTTAAAATGAGAGACGAGGATAGAGTAAAAATGGAAGAAGTCACTAATTCACTCAAAGAAGTGATTATCTTTTTAAAAAGTCAAGGCATCACATGAAAAAAGGATAGTAATAAGATGCAAATAAATATACTTACCACGAGTCACTTCCCACTATTATTTATTTAGGAGTAAGATTGCAATTGTGTAGACAACTCAATTTATTAGTTCCTTCCAAAGCTAGACTATAGGATTTGATTTTCCTATTAACTATTGTTAATTTAGCATTGACCAATGCAAGTTATATTGTTTTATATAATTTTTTCTAGAGCATAATTTGTAACTTGAGTGTCATGCACCAAATTTCATTGCAACACTTGTTTTAAATGAATTGTTAATTTTACATTCATTACATTTACATAAAATCAAAATTTAACCATAATCAAAAGTTAACCTCTTCCTATTTGGTGTTCCCTTCCCCTGCTTTGGAGATATGCTAGTTATATCCACACCTACATGTTGGGTTAACTTAAAAGGAAATGGCATAAGGTAGGTGAGAAATGTGTGAGAAATATGCACTTTAGATAGTTATATCATTAAATTATATGTTAGAGACATGTGGCATTATGCAAGGACATGTAAAATAAAGTGAAGAGTGGCTATGAGAGGCATCCCAATTGTTGGACAATTGAGATTCTAATGGGTAGAGAAATTTCCATATTTTTCCAAATCCTAAGCATGTACCTTACTTTCTTTATTGTGGGGATTCACATTATCTCTTTTAGAGAATCAGAATCATTCGGTGAAGGAGGTTTTCCTTCACTTCATATATTTTATATTGAATACTTCTTCATTATAATCTTTATAGGTGGAGGGATCCAGGGGAAGAAAATTTCCCTTTGGATAAGGTAGGGTGACATTTGGTTGGGAAGAAATCTAACACATTGAACTTTGTTGGCAAAGAGGGAGTTTGACACAAAACTTTGAATCAGGATCTTAAAGTAAGAAGAGCTTGTTCAAATTTCAAAACTCATAAAACTCTTTCCTTGATTTTATTTATGTACAAAATATTTTATATGAAGCATTCTCATAATTGAACATTTGTTTTCTTATTCATAAAATATTTGAAACCCTTGAATAAAAGCACCATCTAAACCTAGTCAAGGACGATTTAAATTGTAATAGAGAGTCCAAATTCTTAATACACACATACATAGATTCGCGTTCATTTTTCATTTTCAAAATTTACAAGTGTAAAGGTGATGATGGCCTAGAGTGGCCTCAAGCATGAGTATTAGTATTTATAGGTATTTATAACTTTCCTTGAGGCAAGGCGTATGAATCCAAGAATTCTCATTGATAGCAAACGTGGATAAGGTTCTTTAAGTAGATTTAAATATGATACTCAATAAATAATTAAATAATGATTGGAGATATCATTACTACTTTGGAGACAATATTGAATGATGATAGTTAATCCTATTAGTATTTGGCACACTTTTTAAAGGTTGAAATTGTGAATTTAGTTTATGTAGTGCCATAAGGGCATTACAAGATGTAATTTTTTAGGCTTTGACCCTATAAATTAAAGGTAACCTTTGTATATCTTAGTATGAATTCTCTTGTTTGTATCCTTCTTGGAAAAAATTACAGTAATGACTATAAAGTGGTGCAAAGGTGGATTTCAATATCAAAACCAAATAGATAAAGAAATAAAAAGGATTAACTATACCAATATGGTTCATTTCTATGATTTGTTTGTTGCATAGTGATTCATAGTATTATATGGGTTCCTAAAGTGAGTAATTGGAGAGTTATGTGTCCTCCTTGTTATTCCCCAGTGGGTAACTACTTTAGAGGCACTCTCATAAGTGTGTTATGTTGTTGATTACATGAGCTCTCTTTCTCATATTCTCTAGAATTAGTTCTTTAAGTTTCTCCTTCATATATATGATTTTGCAGCCTAGCTCCATTATGATATATTAAAGCTCCTTCCTCACTCTTCAAATCATATATGTACTTATGGATGGTACATTATGGTTTCAGTAAGCCCTATTTGATATTCCATGCATTGGTTTCATACTTGGAAGTGGTGTTATAACGTTAAGTGAACCATGAAATTAGTAAACACTAAATAAGATGTGATGGAATTTCATAACATTTCTTTTCATCTATTTACCTTGTTTCACCATGGAGGACATAATTTCCCTTTAGAAGTTTTATCATCTCTCTAGTCAATTTGCACTACTAGGAAGCTAGTTGAGATGGATCCTCCCACATCCTAATCATGCTTAACACTTTCCATTTCTCCTTTTCATTCCATTGGCATCTATAAAAATATTATACCCCTTCATGTTTGACTTGGAAAATATAAAAACAAATGTCTAAATGATAAAGCCTAAGTTGTTGAATTGAGGCTTCTGTGATCCATATCAAGTTTACGAGAAATTTTTCGGCGTAAATCACATGATATTTCATTGGTCGACGCGTTTCGAACCAACCAATGTGGTTCATCGTCAGGAAAAGTTGAAGAATCAAATCAAGCTTTGCATGTTAAATTGTCAGAGCAGAACCTCCAACAACTATAATTCTTGACCAAGCAACGGCTGTATTGACCAACAACTAAATTTGACAGGGGATCAGTTAGCAAGACCTAAATTAGAAGAGGGACACATGACTTCACATTATATATATATATTATATATATATATATATTATATATATTATATATAAAATAATATAGAGTAGATTTTAAAGGTTATTAAGTTAATAGTCAGTTATAAAAGGCATTAACTATTTTATAAAAATAAAAATAATAGAATAAGTTCAAGAGTTAGAAAGAATAAGATTATAATATTTTAAATATTCATTATTAAATTAAATTGTTTATCTAATTGTTAAATAAATTACCCAGATTTAATCAATCATTTATATGAATATATCTAAAGATTTTAACTACTAACATTAGTTATAAGGTATTAAAAATTCAAAAATAATAATATTAGAATAAGTCAAGGGTTGGAAAGAATAAAAATAATTAAAATATTTAGATATAATTAATTGTATATCTAATTGTTAAACTAACTTACAAGTAATTATATTTTCTATCAGTTAAAATTATTAGCATAAGCCAAAAAATGAGGGGGCGGGTGGGGAAGAAAACGACTAGGAAGAGAGTGTTGGGACCCAACAACTACTGATCTTCCAGCCATCCTCTCTATTGAGATTGCTCAGCCTCTTTTCAATCTCAAGGGCTTCCCTAAATTTGTTATGATGGAACTGCGAAACTCTAGAAATAACACTAGAGGTTGAGAGATATGAAAGTTAAAAATCTAACATATATAAAGCTTGAGCTATTACATCTCACTATGGGAAAAATTCCCCTAGTCATGATTGTATATGTATATCTAAAGAAAAAATGGACTTGTTTGATGAAATGGAAACTTAAAGAAATAGGAAAAAGAAGTAGTAAAAAACAATGCTAAGGAAAGACAAATCAACGTTAAGATCCCTCTTAGAGGCCTCTATACACAAAATTATAGCTATTAAAATCTAGTTCATTAAGGCTATAAGACCTATGCATTAAATTATATAAATTCGATGGTCATCACACGTGTATAAGGGTTGATGTTATTCCCCTATGGTAAAACTTAGGAAAATTCTAAAACTAATGTTTATTGTTTTGTGTTGAAAGAAATCGCTAAGAGTATACCATCTAATGGCTCACCAAGAATTTGGACACTACATTTATATATATGATGTTTCCTTGGGATCCATGTACTTGTATTTGGCTACATTTACTAACATTAAGATTTTTATCATTTTTTTCGGGATTCACATACTTCAATAGTATGTTTGTCATTGCATTAGTATCCAAGACAATGTTTCAAGTGATAGGGATGAAATTTCATCACAACTACCACATGGAGCACTCAAGGATGTCCCCCTTTCCTATTTAGATTCCCTTTCTCACATGCATGCATGATTATTCCCTCCTAGAAAACATGTTGGAGGTTGGCTGAGGTTGTTGAGGACTTCAATGAGGTCGTTATGCAAGATCACAAGATGCTACAATAGTTATAATTTGTTGTGCCATTAACCACAATATCTCTGTAGTAACCCTGGATAAAAATTCATGTAATTAAGGTCAATAAAGGCAAAATAAGACCACGGTTAAGGGACACTTATTCCAAGCTGAATGTTGGGAAAATATATTCTAGTGGGCATCAATGGATGTGTGCCTCGGCTAAGGAAAATTGGCAAAGGCTAAGCCAAAGGCATAAAAAGGAAAAAGGAAATTTGTTACATTTATTTATGAAAATAAAGGAAATTAGGAGAAAAGTAAGGTGAAACGTCATAGGTTGCATGTGAGGAGGAAATTGAAGGAAATGGAAAATGAAGAAATTAGAGGCCTCATGAATAAAAAGTCTTCTGAGGATCAGTTCATAGCTTTTGTCAAGTTAAAGTTTGGAGCTCTCTCGATATTCTCTCTCTCTCACTCTCTTGGTGACTTAAAGTTTTCTTGGAGCACTCTAACTTTGGACGAAGGAAAGAAAAGAAAGAAAAGGGAAAGGAAGGCAAGCAAGGATCAAGGAAAGGAAAGAAGTATCAAGAAACTTCACCAGGAATACTTGCAAGTAACCTTTTGCATGTGCGATTTCCTAGCTGGTTTGGAAATGCATGTCTTTCCCTGTTGGTGTATGGTTCTCTTGGTGTTGGTGGCATGGTTTTGTTGGGTTATGACATTGGTTTTCAACCTAGCCTTGCCTTTTTATAGGTGCCATTGTGTTGGGATGTTTATTTTATTTTGTGAGCTTTGGTTTCCATATGGATTTCAGAATCTGGGGTGGATGTGGTCTCAAGTTCCATTCCCAAAAGCCTAGGAATCCCTTGATCAATTTTGGAGGGATACAGGTAAATACTGAGGGATATGTCTCGGTTTAGGGCCTAGTGATCCGGGTTTGGATTGTGGTAAATCCTGAGATACAAGGAGATGGAAAATTCCTCAAGGATAGTGATGGATTCCGGATGGCATTCCTTGTTCTATTCGATTGCGATCAAAGCACTGGATTTAGTGTGATCACGTTTTGATGAGGGTGGAGGTGGTTTAACCTCTGGATTCCCTTGGTTATTTTTGGATTGGTTGTTATATGAGATCCCACATTCATGCTTGGAATATGGCACGAGGGCGACTTGATGAAAGAGAGATTTGGTTCAGCCATGTTTATGGTCGGGTGGTACGTGGAAGTCCTGAACTTGGTCGGGTTTTCCTATGATTAATGGTTGTCTTATCTTTGATATTTACATGGATTTATGTTGGTTATAAGCATGGTTATGTGATTGGTTCATGTCATGGTTATTTCATGTACTTACTTGTAACTGTTAAATGGATGGATGGAAGACCTAATTGATGATGTAGTAGTTCAATGGAGAAGGAGGTGATCCTTCAGGTTATGCTTTGTAAGCTATTTAAGTCATTTATGCTCTGCCTTGTATCCTACACCTGTAGGTTGCATCGATTCCAAGTGTTTGACATAATGTTAGTCCTAATTGTGGATGCTCAGGCCTAGTCCTAAGGTTGATTTTCATTGATCGACATTGTTATCATGTCTTTAATGAATTCTGAAGTTTGTAGCAAGTTATGAGCAGAGGCCAGGATTCTGGGCTAGAAAAGTGGCTTAAATCTCGGGTTCGTTAGCACAACACTGACACTTTTGTGCCACAGTTCCTAGCAAGCAGGCCTGTGAGATCGAATTCAGGTTGTTTTTCACTCCCTTTCCCAAAGCATGAGAGTGATTATGGCATAAGAGATCAAGAATAGTAGCGGGACCAAGGGACAAGCTATCTGAGTGGATGATTTGTCTCCTGAGGGTTTTGTTGATGATGTTAGATGACTGTGTGTGATGTTTCATTGATTCCACTTCCTTAAGGTCACATAGGAGGTCAAATCGAATCATAGTAGCCTCTCTTCTCATGTTAGCCTAGTTGGCATGGTTACTTTGGGTAGACCTAGGAGGGGGTGTTACAATTTTATCGAGAAACAACCTAATTAAAGAGCCACATGTGCCACCTTATCTTGGATTTCCCACACATGTGGATTGGCATAATGATCAGTTAGATTTTGTTACTCATTAAGATGACCTCTTCCTCACCTCATGGATTTTGTTGGAGGAACACCCTCATCCTTATGCCTATTTTTGATTATTTATTCAGTTATTCAATGGATATTGGAATTTTTTAAGGAGAACACATTTGTATTTCTCCCCTATATACCACACATGTAGATTTTACTTACATCTTTGACCACTTTTGAAGAGGGTTCTCTTATACTCGAGGATATGAGTGTGGTTTTTTTCCCACACATTTTGTTTTCTCATGGTTGCGAATTAAGCTCATGGTTTGAGCTAACATATTATATTGGAACATTGTATTGAGGAGGACTCTTATGTATATAAGGAGGGTGCCATCCTCATATACATTTCTTGGAGAGTATTGATAAAGTAACCTACAATGTCCTAGGATTTTTCGTAACTGTTGCTCTAGGATTTTTTTCAAGGGCTTGTTATAAATTTGTTTAGGTATATTGGTGGAAGTATCCATTATGAGTTCAAAGGAGGGAATCTTGCTCCATTTGAGAGGTCAATAAAGGTATAGTTTTCTTACCTTATTCCCCATAATCATTATTATTCATTTCATTTGCATTCAGGTAGGATTTCCTAGAGCTCTTCCCACATTCCTTGGACAGAACTTAAGTTCACCTTGATAGTACTTGGATAAGATTCCTAGAGGAATATCTCCCACATCCATGCTTGAAAAATCCTACCTAGACCTGGGAAAAACCTGAGAGGAAATTATCCTTGATGCCTTCAACATTCACTTATCTTTAACCAAGGCTTCACCTAGAAATGGTGAGGTGAGTCCATAACTCGTTTTAAGAAATGGTATAGTAATATTTTCAACCAAAATCTAGAAAACCCTTACTATCACCTTTCTTTTCTGTTATTTTTGCAATCCAGGGTTTAAATTCTTTGATCTCTTAAGCTATAATGCTAGATCTAAGTTGTTTTTTCATTTTCAAATATTTTCTAGCTTGGATTTCTCTTTCATGCTAGCTAATTGTTTCATGTTTTCTCTTTGAATTTAGCATAATATTGGGTTATGGGTCTTGATTAAACTCTCTCATTTTGGATATTTCCCTCATTAAAAAGTAACTCTAATGGTACTTAAGATTTATCATTTCTTTTGATTTATTTTGGTTCATGTTGGTTGGATAAATCGATCTTGCAAATAGGACCAATCTCCCTAATATCAAAAGATAGTCTAGCAACAAACAGAAAAACAAACCTATCTTTCTCTATTCATATGTGATTTATAAATAAATACTACGAAGGTGTTAATATCCTACCTTAGATCCAATGCTTGTTCATTGTAGTCATCCTCCAATCGTTTGACAGAGTTATCTTTGAAGACTTGCAATCACAAACAAGCAAACATTAAATAACACCTACATAGAAAATATTATAAATCATGCCTATTATGGTGATCAAGGAATTCATAAAATAAACCATGAATTAACAGCTTATTGAGAAAAACAAATATATTTGTATTAACTTTGAATAGTAGAAGAACTTTACAACCTTTTCAGCCTTGATGTTTAACAAGTTCTTCCTGGGGTCTGAAACGGGAATTTCCTTTACTTTGACAAGTCTTGCACTCTTCCAAATGAGATTCATTGAGGTATGTAATCTCTCCTCATAAAAACTCAACTAAAGAAGACTAAGTTCCAATAGCATTTTCCCTCAAAAAATAGTAAGCTTCTAACTCTAGCCAGTTAACCAACTCAATGCTTCTTTTATAGTGTAGAGGAGGAGGTTACAGGTCCACCTATGAAGGGATAGAATCCTCTTTCAAAGGAATAATCTCCTCACATCAAGGGGTTAGCTCGTTAAGGTATGGGATACATGAACCTTAAAAGAGTGAACTTGACACCTCAAGATTCCTTCCAGAAGCTTCTATGAATAAATGAAAGTGAGTTTTTCAAAATATACTTGTGCCTTTTTAACTTTTACAGGGGTTCGTAACTTTAACACAGAAACAGTGCGGTCAGGTGCGCTGGAGACATGACCATTAGGTCCAGGACCGTAGATAAGATAAAGAGAAAGTGTGGAACCAAAGTTTTAAAAACTTTTGAGATATTTTCTCTTATTTTCAAGGCTTGATATGAGTAATTGATGTTTTAGACTTGCAGAGGAGGAAAGTATGAGAGGTAATGAACTCACACAGATAGCAGAATGTCAAAGTGACAATTTTCAGTGCAGTAGATTGCCCCCTAAAGTGTGAAGTCTGTAATAGATGAAGATAGAGTCTATCATATATGAAGAGTGAAGTACTTTATCATTTCAATGATCATCTTTTGGACACCCCAGTTGGAACCTGTAAAAAAATTCAATGCAAAATATATATATCTAGACATATCATTGTTGAGGTAGGCATTCCCACACTCAAATCAAAACTGACTAGAAAACTGACTAAATTGTTCTGATATAGGAATGATTTTGTAATACATCAAGAGTATAGACATGTGTAGACACAGTATGGACGCAACCATCTTTCTATGAATAGTTCATTGTATAATGAATAACAAAATTCCACGCAACCTGGATGGTATAAACTAGATCCAAGGTCTTGATTTCTACTTTCCGAACTAGTACGATTCTATCCATGTGAATGAATGTGTCAAAGTCGAACATGGTAGAAACCACTTGATTACCAATCAATGATGTGGACCATTAACAAGTGTGAGAGAAACCACCAATAATGTCAGTGGATCTCAAAGTACTCAGTACAATCCATGAAATGTGAATAAATGAGCTGAAGTTGAACATGTCATAGAATCATTCGATCGAAGGTCAATGATGCAACCTATCATCGAAGGTGAGAAACCTGCCATTAGGGCATGCAAATTTCAAGGTACTGACGATTTCTAGATCAACTTCCTAGATAATGAGCTGAAGTCGATAGAAAGAGATCCGTCATAGACAAGCCCACAACACAAAATCATAGATCAAGTTTTGAAGAAATATATTGGCAAGGACTAACTCAGGGATGGTCAAAATGGATGACAGATATCTTGCATATGAATGGTTTGTTTTAACTGTTCTCTTGAACACATAACGACACTGCAGATGGATTGGTGATAATTGACCCAAAGCTAATACCTAGAAACCAGCTGAAGACTTTCAATGTAGTTTGATTAACTGTTAGGCAAAGTATTTCCCAACCCAGGTGAACAAAAAGTGTCGTGTTCAAGAGTGGTTAATGACTTTTCTAAAAAACAAAGTGTAACAAACAGGTTCATCTTTCTCTTTTCCCCCACCATTTCTGGCAAGTACCTCTTTATTTTTGATAAGCTTGAGGAAGATAACATTTGCTTGTTTATAAGTTCATCCTTCGGATGAGTCCAACTTATTTTAAAATTCGAACCCTAAGAAGGAGTGGTTCGTTCCTATTTAAAATTGAACAGGTCATTTACTGTTAAATTTTAATGACTCCAGTATAGGAAAAACTCAGTGTTTTTCAATTATGGGGAGTTAGAAGAAAAACTTAAGAAAACTCCATGGTGGTACTTTTTCGTAAAATAATCCCTCAGGTCCAAAAAAGGATAAAATAATATAGGAGGGATGACATTTCCAATACTTTAATGAGTTGGAAAGGACAAGCGCTCGACAATATTTTCATGTTTATCGAGTCTAAAAAGAGTTTAAAGAGGACTCTATTGACCGTAATTAGTCATTGTATACCTTTTTCATAAATAGTCCAATTTAGTCTGTAAAAGGGGTAAACTTATACTAAAGGGACGATTATTCATTTATTTTAACGAGTTTGAACAATCAAGTGCTCGACAATCTTTTCAATTTTTGAGAGTTTGAAAAGGGCTTAAAGAGGACTCCAATGTTTTTCTTTTTTGTAAATTTTTTAAAGAGTCTGAAAAAGTGATAAAATTATGTTCTTTGTTGAAAAATGATCAATTTTCCCGAAAAATCCAATATTCTGCACAAAAATGTGAAACATTACACATAATTGTTTAAGATAAATGAAAATGTTTTTAAAAATTTACCTTTTTAAAGTGAGAAATAAATAAATTAAAAATTCATTTATTTGAAAAAACATATAAAAAGGGCTTTTCTATCTTCATTTTTACCATTTGAGTTTAGAGTGAGAAGTGAGAACTTTTGGGTAAAAACGTTCCTGTGAAGAGTCTGGAAAATTCTTCCGTCAGAATCGAAAACCATCAGCTCCAGGTAATCCACGTCCTCCTTAACTTGCATTTCATCCATTTACATTTTGTTTTTAGGCTTTAAATTTGATTTTTAAAGGAAAAATAGGTTTAAAAAATCGGGTGCAACATGCGGGCCCTGGGGGCCCCGACTTTTTTCTATAAAGAAAAAAGTCATGGGTCTGCCCCTATTGCTCACAACCCGTGCAGACCTATGCACTGTTTGTAAGCAACGAGTGCAGACCCTGCGCAATGAATTTTAGAACTTAAATTTCTCCATTTTTGCCCAAAAATTTTCAAACAAGCTTGTTCTAATATGTCTTTTTATGCATTGTAGGACAATCAAAATGCTTATTTGACGAGAATGCGAGCATGAGGATGTAAATAATGCCACAATAAATCATATGCCCACATTGCGGGCATTGAGAGCATGTGGACTGTATAAGTTCTGGGCCATACCAGGTATGAGGGCCCAAGTAGACCTATTGACATGGCTAGTGGACAGATGGAACACACAGGACCAGTGCTTCGTGATTGGTGGCCACCAGCTCAAAATCGAGCTAGAGGACATATACTTTTTGACTGGTTTGTCCAAGAGGGGTGAATAATTATCTCTTTTCGGGACTAGGCCAGGTGGCCAGTCTGTCGCTAGTCTCTGATTGGAGTTTTGTGATGATTAAGTAGACCCCAAGGATAAATGGATTGATATTAAAACTATCAATCATCCTAAGCTTAAAGTTATTGCATTCACTGTTACCAGAATATGCAGGAGTGTGACATTGCATGTGGCTAATAGATCCCAGATGCAGATGGCTGTAGACTATTTTTAAGGCACCATATACAACTAGTGCGAGGCTGTGTTGGCAAATGTGAAAGGCCAACTAACTAGAGCAAAGAATGGACAACTGAAAAACTTTGGATATGGATTTATTGTAGTCACCTTTGCTCTAGAGAGGATCCCCATGTTAGCCCCGCAGCATATTCCTGTTAATGCTGGTCTTCCTCGAGAGCCTAGAATGGTTTGTTGGGTTTCTTTGATGGCCCGTCACGCTGAGGGCATAGAGGTTGTTCGATTTTCGCCTGAATATTTTTGTTGGTTGAACAACCAACTTTTTGTGATTCAGGACATTCCATATGCCGGGATGGATTATCGCAGCAATCCAAACATGATTCTTCCACCAGGAGAGAAATGGGATGATTCAGGTAAAAACCATTTTCAACGCCTTCTAAGTTTTAATTTTTTTCTTATTTTAAATCGTCCAAAACTGACAATCAAAATTTTAAATCCAGTTGTGGGTCCACGATGACCAACCGCTCTCTAGCCTTATGAGAGGAGACACCCAGCTGCAGCAGCACCAGCCCCACAGGACCAATCAACAGAGATCCTAACTGACTTGGAGCATCATCTAGAGAGCTTGACACTAGATATTCCAGAGACTAATATAGATGATATTCCACTTAGGTTACAGAGATATGTGATTGGGGTCCTAGGACCTTTTAGGAGGTTCCTATGTAGGGTGTCCCGAGCAGTAGTTTCTTATCATGATCATCACTAGAGATAGGATGATCGATTTTGTAGACTCACAACATTTTTTTTGTCTTTTTGTATTATCATTTTTGCCGATCATAAGGTGTTTTTCAACCTATGATCGAAGACGATGTATATGTTGAAACACACTTTTATGCTGTGATATATCATTATTACTGAATATCTCGTGTAACATGTTATCGAATGTTATTAAATTTACTGTTTTTATTATTGCAAATGTCTATTTATCATACAAGACGCAACTGCATCTGTTAATGTATTTAAATGTCTTGGAATATGCTGATATTCAATGTAATCAAATTCACGTTCCAAGAGATGAACTCTCAAAAGTAACCTTAATAAAGTTGGATTTCTAATGGCATAAACCATGTTAAGCTTTAATACAACGAGTTCAGAATCCAACCTAAAAATCAAACTCCGAATCCCAAAAGAGATGGATTCAGATAATAACTCAATCACTGCACTATACTCTACAATGTTATTCATTGTTTAACCAAGGCTTACCCCATGCATAGACACTAACTCATAAGAGGGTGAATAGATAACCCAAGCTATGGAAGAAATGTTTTATGTACTATGACAAGCACCATCAACAAAACCAATGTATGTTTGAAGACACGTCGACATCTGCAATATCAAGAGTAAAATCAAGACAAGAAAGAATAGTGATAAGAGAACTCTCTAAACTAGGCACACTTTTCTAATCTAAAACACACTAGTTGTAAGAAACTAATCTAACAAAAAATCTCCACACAGAATTTAAGCATAATATCTCTTCAGATAAAGTCCATTTCTGGGTTTACCCAAAGAGACTCCATCAAAATCTATCAATTCATAAGACCCTTTTGTCAGCTTTCGCTTAACAATGTAAGGACCATGCCACATAGGTACAAATTTTCTAGCCCCTAGCTTAGCATTTGCTTGATCATATAGTAAAACTAGGTCTCCTTCTGAAAAGTTACGAGGTGTAACACTTCTTTCATACTGAGCTTTCATTCGTTTCGCATGAGTCTCATTTGCTATTGCAGCAGCGTTTCGATTCTTATCTAGCTGAGCTAAGCACAAAAACTTTTCTCTTCTTCAGAAGTAGCTGGGAGTAATTATATGGCTAATTTTAATGATGGAATTTCACATTCAATAGGTAACACTGCTTCCAAACTGTAGACCAGTTGAAAAGGAGTGAAACCAGTCGATGTTTTCACTGATGTCTAATATGCCCAAAGTGCTGAAAATAGCATGGTATGCCAATTTGACTTATGAATACCAATGATGTTTTGGATCATAGTAACTAAAACTTTATTGATAGCTTCAACCAGACCATTGGCCTGCGGCTAATGTGGAGCAGAACTATCGTGGTGTAGGCCAAGTTGATCTTTCAGTTCAGTCATCATGATATTTCGAAAGTGACTTCCATTATCAGTAATAATAGCTTGAGGAACACCGAATCTAGAAATTATATGATTGAATACGAAAGTTTTAGCAGTCTTGCCATCTGCCAAAAATGTAGGCATTGCCTCGGCCCACTTAGTAAAATAATCTACCGCTAGGATAATATACGTGTGCCCCCTGGCCGAGTGAGGGTTACATGTAATAAATTCAATACCCCACTTTATGAAAGGACCGACAACAATTATAGGGTGAAGAGGAGTAGGTGGAGCACGCATTTTATGATCAAAGATTTGACAATTGTGGCATTTCTGGATTGCATAAATACAATCTTTGAATAAGGATGGCCAGGAATAACCAGCGCGCAATATCTTTTGGGCTGTGGCATACCTAGACATATGACCGCCACATGCTCCAAAATGATATTCATTCATAACCTTTTCATCTTCTTCATGAGTTAGACAAAGTCGGAAAACATAATCCGCTCCACGATGATAAAGTGTATCACCAATAATATTGTATTGTTGGGATTGGAAACGTATTTTCCGCCGCTGAGATCGTGAGATTTCAGGCCGAAAAGGTTGGGTTTGGGGATAAATAATAATATCTACATACTAAGGATCAAGATTATTGATAAGAAACAACGATTCATCCACAATGGGCTGCTCCGCCATAGTTTCAGTATCAGTACACGGGAAATCACACATCAATTTGGAAAAAACCAAAGATTTCTTTGCCTTGGATTTTTTAAATTCCAAGTCAAATTCCTGCAGGATAACTATCCATTTGGAATAATTTCCCCCTAGAAATTTTTTAGCCAAGATATACATTATAGGGTTACAGTCAGAAATTACCGTGGTTTTGCATAATAAGATGTAGTGACGAAATATTTGGATAGCTTAGATAGCTACCAAGGACAATTTCTCCACATGAGAATATTGAAGCTCAGTCGGATGCATATTTCAACTAAGATAGTAAATCACATGTTCATTGTTGAATTCATCTTCCTGAAATAAAACCATGCCAATGGTGGAATGAGAAGCGACAAGATACAAAAAGTAATCCTGGTTGTAATTGGAAGGATGCAGTAACGGTGCATAGGTTAACGCCTGTTTAAGTGCATCAAAATATTTATCAACGATCTCATCCCAAAAGAATGGAATATTTTGTTTTAACAACCTTGTAAAACCTTTCGTTATCTCAGTGTAGTTAGGAATGAAACGACGTAAAAAGTTTTCTTTCCCTTGCAAACTTTGGAGTTGGCAAAGATTCGAAGGAGGAGGTAGATTGACAATAGCTTCAACCTTCAAGGGGTCGACACGAATTCCAGCCTTTGAAACGAAAAATCCCAGTAAGCAACCCGTTTCTACACAGAATACACATTTGTGTGGATTCAGCCTAATTCGATAATGCCTACATCTCATAAAGATAGCTCGTAAAGGAGTGAGATGATCATCTCTACGCGATGAATGGGCAAGTAAATCATCGAGATAAGGCTGCACAATGTGCTTGATGTCATGAAATGCATAAGACATTGCCCTTTCAAAAGTTGCTCCAGTGTTCTTCAATCCAAAGGGTAATTTTCAATAAGCAAATGTCCCCCGTGGACAAATGAAAGCTACAATCCATAATTTGATCGATATAGGGGGTTGGATAATTGTCTTTAGGACAAGCTCGATTAATATCCCTATAATCTATACATATTATTATAATTCCTTGTTTTTTGTTGACAAGAACAATATTTGATACCCAATCAGTTAAAGGAATTGGATAAATGAAACCTATGTGAAGTAATTTCTCAACTTCAGCTTTGATAGCAGCATCTTTTCTCGAATGTATCTGACGTAAGCGTTGCCATACAGGTTTAGCATCCGGGTATGTTTTAATTTCATGGACAACAATTAATGGATCTCTTGGCATTTCTTCATATGACCAGGAAAACACGTCATAGAATTCTTGAAATAGGGCTTTATAAGTTTGGATTTTATCGTCCGTAGAAGAAGAACCTATATGAATATTTTCAATAATTCCTAGCTTAACTAAAATGTCAATAGGAACTGCTCGAGAGATATCTCAGAATCGAAATGTTGCAATGGATTATGTGGTTCTTTGACATAGTTAGTAGTAAAAATAGAAGAAAAACCATTTTAAAAATGATCAAGCTCAGGTAAAAACAAAGATCGGTGATGAAGATCTTCCCATGGTAAATCATCAACAGACAAAAGTTCTCGAATCTACTCATCAATATGAATAGGATTAGAAAGTGTTGTTGTAGCTGAGGTTGATATCGAAAGCGATTCCCCGTGGACCACATTCATTGGATCAGTTTCAGTTGAACAATAATAAAAAAACAACTATACAGTCTGATATGCAATTTCAAAGGGACTCAAAGGCATCGCGCCATCAAATGAATCCACCTCAGAATCAGAAGGTACGATCCAAAGATCATCAAAAGTAATAGTATTCGATGAAATCATATGAATATTTGCAATAGAAGGAAATACGTTAGGAGGAGGGAAGGAAAAACTTCCCAGTAAACAAGAATCTTTATTCAAACCTACACCAACATCCTTATAAGGGATAGTCGTTTTACCGATGTGTTGAATACTATCTATAGAGGTTGGTTCGAATCAGAAATAAGTCACCTAGTCTATCGTAACGATCTTTTCATTATGAGGAAACTTCATAAGCCGAAAGACCAATGAAACAATAGCAATCATAGCATAAGACCAACTACGACCCAGGAGAAGGTTGTAATCTAGAGGGGCATCAACCACTTCCACATCTAGATTTACGGTTTTTCCTTCGACCCCTACAGGTAAATCCTGCAAAATACCAAAAGGATGGAACCCTCGGCCATCAAAAGCCTTAAGAATTGTCGGAGACTGATTGATTGTGGGAGAACCAAGAAATCTCTAACACTGGATCGACATAATACACGTAGAAGCCCCTTCATCAATCACAGTCTAAAAACAAGGTCTGTTTTTTACTAAAACTGGAATCTGGAAAGCCATT
>APFE031245079.1:127072-166599 GCA_000404065.3 Pinus taeda | reverse complement strand
GCTTCCTGTAGCTTCTCGAGTGCACCCAGTTTTCCATGTTTCATGTTTAAAGAAGGTTATAGGTGACAAGCTCCCAGATCAAACAATATTGCCAGAACTTGATGAGGAAGGAAAAATTATATTGGAACTGGAAGCAATCACAGAAACAAGAACTCGACAGCTACGAAATCGATTAATTTCGGAGTATCTCATCAAGTAAAAGAACTTATCTGCTAAAGATTCCACATGGGATGATGAGAATTTTATACAGAAGCATCAAGAACTACTCAAGCATTAAAGACAACACTTTTTTGAAGGAGAGGGGCATGTTAGGTCCCTATAATACTAGTGATTGCCCCATTACTATTATAGTTATATCCCTTATTAATATTTTTGTGCCCCTATTGTCCCCATATTGTTATTACTGTGCCCCATAGAATCCCTCTATTGTTATTTTTGGGCCTTTATATTATTATTGTTAGGTCGGCTAGGTTATATTGTGACTCCTTAGACTCCTATATATAGAAAGGAGGTTTTTTCATTTTAATCATAAAAGGATCATTCATTTGTGTAATTTAAAGGAGGTTTCCCCCTCGAAGAGGCTGAATTCTAAGGCGTTCATCTATATTTTCTATCTTTTTATGAGTTGGTTTCATAACAAGAACCCCCCAGGGAGTCCAAGTGAGTCTAGTCGACATCTGCTCCAAGTACAGTGAGATCTTTCGTTCACCGTCACCTTAGGAAATAATCTTAAGTTTATGGACACTAAGGTTACCAACAACAAAAAATACAACTGGGGTAATAGTCTACGATCCAATTCCACGCACAAGGGCAGAGTAACAAAGCTCAATACCCTTGAAGGTTCCTCAACATAGTTAATCTGAAGTTTACCAACAAGTGACCCTAGGCTCCTTGACAATGGTTAATCTGAGGTTTACCGTTTATAATACGCACAGATCTTCTATCTTTCCCATTGAAACAGAATTGATTGTCTCAAAGGTTCAGACATGATCTTGTGATCGACTCCTTTAAGAGAATCTTCCCAGAATTTATCAATTACAATTGGATTTATTTCCTATCGCAAGATGTATCTACTTGTTTGTTTTAACTACCTTGGAGAGTTAATTACTCCCTACTCCAAGATACTAGCCTAAGCTATATTAGTGATAAGAACCCTAGAAATAGAAAAGGTTACTAGATCAATTTTAATTAAGCGTTGTTTTTATGGGTTGTTTTTTAAGTCAATAGGTATGGAAATGAAACTTTGATGGTGTGAAGACTCGACTCCAAACACACTGGAAAAATGCACCTAAAATGATAAGCAATTCATTTTTCTTTCAATGAAATTCTAGCTAAAAGAAAGAGTTTGAGAATGCAATTCTTTAAGAAACAATTCTTTCTTTCAACATGGAAATGGAAAGAAAATCTATTTGTTTTTTAATAAGAACTCAAAAAAAGACAAATAATTAATTCTCACAATAAATCCTTTCACTTTTCAAAACTCAAAACTACAAAAAAAACAATTTGCTTCAAAAGTGATCTGCAAGTTGTAGAAAAACACTCAAAACTACAAAACTAATTTTGAGATCTAAAAACTTTAAAAATCTAATTGAATAAAAGCTTCAATTTTTTTTTGTGGATGTTTTACTTAGTTTTTCAGTAAACTAAGGATTCATTTGCACAGAATAAAAAACCAATCAAAAAACATCCAGATATGTTTTCTTTTGTAAAAATGAAATTCAGAACTTATAACAAAGTTTGTTCAAATATTTGCAACAAGAAAACTAAATCTATTTCTCACAAAGGATATATTTCACAACCAAGCCAGACTCATAAAGAAGATGAAAGGACACCAGGGTGATCTAAGGTTTCTCAAGCTTCTAATCTTTGAGTCACTACAGAGACAAAGTGAAAACCACTTCAAGCATGCAAAACTTCTAGAAAATCATTCAAAACAAAAATACTATCGAAACTCACTCACAAGAGATTTTTAATAGGAAAAATATAGATCTGGGTAGACACTAAGAATCCTAAATGAAACCTAAACTTAACTGGAAGAAGATATCTTAGGTTTTTGAAAAAAATTTACAAGGTCTCCAAGCTCCAAAAGCAACAAGTGCGGTCCCGCACTTTTTACTCAAGGAAAATGCAGATATGTCCCCTCTGTCGGTGAAGATAAAGTGTGGTCCCTAGAAAAATTCAAAAAAAACAAAATACTTCGAGATTTTTGAAAATTACCCAAGCCAGTATATATCAATCAAAAACTAGAGAAACAATTTTCTCAAGTCAAAACAAAGGAAAACCAAAAATTAAATACCTTCCCCAGCAAAGTCACCAATTTGTTGGCCGGATAAATCGATCTTGCAGACAAGACCAATCTCCCTAGTATCAAAAGATAGTCTAGCAACAAACAAATAAACAAACCTATCTTTCTCTAGTCATATGCGATTTATAAATAAATACTACGAAGGTGTTAAGATCCTACCTTAGATCCAATGCTTGTTCATTGTAGTTATCCTCCAGTCGTTTGAAAGAGTTATCTTTGAAGACCTGCAATCACAAACAAGAAAACATTAAATAGCACCTGCATAGAAAATATTATAAATCATGCCCATTATGGTGATCAAGGAATCCATAAAATAAACCATGAATTAACAGCTTATTGAAAAAAACAAATATGTTTGTATTAACTTTGAATAGTAGAAGAACTTTACAACCTTTTCAGCCTTGATGTTGAACAAGTTCTTCCTGGGGTCCGAAACAAAACTTTCCTTTACTTTGACAAGTCTTGCACTCTTCCAAATGAGATTCATAGAGGTATGTAATCTCTCCTCATAAAAACTCAACTAAAGAAGACTAAGTTCCAATAGCATTTTCCCTCAAAAAATAGTAAGCTTCTAACTCTAACCAGTTAACCAGCTCAATGCTTCTTTTTATAGTGCAGAGGAGGAGGTTACAGGTCCACCTATGAAGGGATAGAATCCTCTTTCAAAGGAATAAGCTCCTCACATCAAGGGGTTAGCTCCTTAAGGTATGGGATACATGAACCTTAAAAGAGCGAACTCGCCACCTCAAGATTCCTTCCAGAAGCTTCTAGAAATAATTGAAAGTGACTTTTTCATAATATACTTGCGCCTTTTTAACTTCTACAGGGGTCCATACCTTTAACACAAAGACAGTGTGGTCATGTGCGCTGGAGACATGGCCATTAGGTGCAGGGTCGCAGGTAAGACAAAGAGAAAGTGCAGAACCATAGTTTTAAAAACTTTTGAGAAGTTTTCTCTTATTTTCAAGGCTTGATATGAGGAACTAATGTTTTAGACTTGCAAAGGAGGAAAGTACTAGTGGTAATGAACTCACACAGATAACAGAATGTCAAAGTGACAATTTTCAGTGCAACAGTTCATGCTTGGTAACATATGGATAAATGCTAGCCTTGTTTTTAGTTTCCTCCATTAACAAGAGGTTCTTGATCTTAATTTCCAACCTTGAGTTCATTTCAAGGTTAATACACTTAGAGAGATAAAATATACTAACACAAATGGTTCAATACTCTGATCAATAAGAGAAACAATTTTATTTTTTGGGAACTCAATCTATAAAGCTTAAGTTCTTGGGATTTAAAGATTGTATTTCATATATTTACTTATATAAAGTTTATGAGACATATCAAATGGCATGATAAAACTTTTAACATTCACATAAGTGACAAATTCATGAGATGTCTTCTTTCAATATAAGTTTTAAACTTTTATAGTAATGTAATGCAAATATAGAATCTTAACAAATGGAAAAGTAGATCAACGGAAGTCACATATTACACAGAGAATTACCTTGAAAATACAAACTAGGAAAAATATAAAACTCTTAGGATCATGTTGATGGTGTTGGAAACTGTTAACATATAGTGGGTATCCCCGATATGAAGTCCCAACTAGACCTCACACCATTTGGAGTAGGATCCCCATCTAGGAAATGGGTTTGATTGCCATATTATTAATTATTTGCCTTGGCTATAATAAACAACATAAGAGAGCATGCATATATTTTTGAGATGAAAAAATAAGTTAGCCTTGTGAAGTCTTCAATTTGAAAGTGTATAAAGGTTCTTTCATGAGCGAAAAAGACAAAGTGAGTCTTGAAGAGAAAATTAATAGTACTATCCTAATAAAGACACGCACATTTATCGCAAATAATTGTTAGTTATCTTGCTAAATAGTTCACAAATAAGAAATGAACATGAAAACAAGAGACACACAATTCAAAGATGCATACTAAAGCCAATGGAATAGTTCATTGTAATTAGTATGTATAATAAACAAATCCACCACAAACAATGAAACAATAGTCTTACAACATCCATGATATATGCATGAAAGTGTGCCGGCTCTAAGAGCTTCAAATAATTGAGTGAAATTTCCAAGCTACATTATTATAATGATACACCACTATCTCCATTAATGGAACATTAAGCCACCACTTCCTCCTAACAAGGATGATCTTCTCTCTTATGCCTAGCTTGATAAGCCAAGGTCCAAAGTCCTTTGCGTGAGCTATGAGGGTTTATTTATAACAAGTGAGGTGACTCTTCCTCTCCCATGTGACTATTGACCTCCCTCATGACTCTTGAGCTCCCATGTGACTTTTGAGCTTCTGCATGAATCTAAGACTTTTTAGTCACTTTCCACATCCCATGTGTAACCCTTGGATTCCACACATTTAAATATTCTCATTTTTTAAAATACAAAATTGCATTCCACAAAATGTGGAAAAATACATAGACAACATAGGACTTTTGTGATGAAACTTTGAGAAGCCATAATTTGGAATTTGTGACATAATACTTCATTGTATTGCATTAATGCCAAGTTCTTATCTTTGTTTTTATGTCTTCAAATGTTCATGATATGTCTTCCGTGTACTTCATCTTCATCCTCCAAATGGATTGGTTATAGTATTGCAATCTTCCATTTCATCTTGGTCTTCATTCATATGTCATAGTTTAGTGTCCCTTTATCTGTTTATTTAATGGTCTGCTCAAGTCTCACCTCCACAAGTTTCTTCTTTCAACTTCTCCTTCATGACCTCTTTTAGCATCATCTTTCCATGTTAGGATGATAACACTTGCAAATGAAATTCACTCATGAAAAGACAACATCAATGTTGAAATCACCTAGGCTACCTTGTTTTCTCATGTAAAATGTTGACTGTGATGGGACAATGCACAGGGGTTGAGGAGAGAGGCCTTTTAGGGCACAGTGTGTAGGATCATAAGGCAAGCAGTAAGAGAATGGGAAATAAGAGTGAGCAATGTGTAGTGGTAAGGGAAGTAGAGACATGCTTGTGTGGATTGTGCAGGTCATGGAGAGAGAGATAGAAGGCTCGCTCACTAAGAATGTGAAATGTGTAATGCTTGAGGAGAAGGATTTAGGGACTATTCAGTTGAGCACCGTAAGGAATTAAGGATTCCCTTGCTACTAACCAGAAGTGTTTAATGCATATTGAAGGAAAGGCTAGCTAAAGGATTGTGCATTGGGTAAGAACAAGAGGCAAGGAGGCATGCTTGGGATCTGTGACTGCACAGTGCATAGTGGAAGAGGAGGAGGCTCTAAATACCATGTAGTTGAGAAATGAAAGGATCTATAATAGGCTCCACTTCCCACTAGAAGTGTTCATTGTGCATGGAAACAAAGGGTTGATTATAATTGTGCATTACGCAAGTGTAACCATCAAGGTTGAATGAGTGAGCTTTGAAGTTGCTTAATGTGCATTTGAAGGAGGCCTTCATCTAGGATTGAATAGTTAAAAGTTCCAGATATAGGTACTTCATCATAGTGTCTTAGGAATGTGCAGTGCGCAGTTGCTAGAGACTAAAATTTGATCATTGATCAAGCAAATTGGGAGGACAAAGAAAACTCCAAAATTGATCGAGTGGGAGATTAGTGAGACAAGAGGGTAAGTGTAAGATCATATAACAAGTATTGAACATGATCACACATACATATATGATCAAACACATGACAAGAGGATACAAAAAACCCAAAATCAACAAGTATTCATTGAAACGACAACAAAGTGGCACTTGTTTCCATGTGTGACACAAGATATCTCTTCATGACACAAGTGTCGATTACAGAAATAAAGTGTGAAATTCCCTTGGCAATGTATATAGCACATACCCCTATGTTATATAAAGCCCACTAATACCATACACTACAAGAAAAAAGGGCATTGGTTAGGGACGAAAAATGTCACCATAAGCTCATTGACGATGGTCAAAAGAGCTTTCATCACCAAAAACTGAACGTCACCAAAGGTGGCGGCACCAAAAGTAAACATGTTTTGGTGATGTTTAAAGCCCATCACCAATAATGATTTATAATGATGGATAGTTACCATCACCATTTCATATGAGCAATGGGGACGAACCATAGCCTCGGTCACTAAAATTTGAACATCACCAAAGGTGGTGTCCCCAAAAGTATAGGTGTTATGGTGACATTCAAAGTCCGTCACGAATATTGGTTATAATGACAAATAGTGACCGTCACCATTTCATATGAAAAAAACAATTTATTGTGATGGATCTATCATGGTCATCACTATTGGTGCATATATATGGTGAGATTCATTGACCGTCACCAAAAACCGCATTTCTAAAAGTATAGGTGTTGTAGTGACATTCAAGGTTCGTCATGAATAATGACTATAATAATGGACAGTGACTGTCACCATTTCATATCAACAAAAACAATTTATGGTTACAAACCTTTCATGGTCGTCACTATTGATGTGTATATATGGTGGTGTTCGATGACCTTCACTATTTCATATTTTGGTGAGGGTAAAAAAATGTCACCATAAGCTCATTAGTGATGGGCAAAAGAGCCTCCATCACCAAAAATTGATCGTCTCCATTCCATATGGATATCAAGGCACGATGGATTCGAACCACCAACCTCCTACTTGTAAAGCAGGTGCTCTTCCATTGAGCTAGCACCCTTTAAAGAATTAGAATTATAAAAATTAGACCTTGAAACTTCATAAATTGTAAATTCTACAACTTTCAATCAATTAAAGTCTCAGAAATCTTTTACTAAACAAGAAAAACAACATTGAAGCTACAGATCCCTACCTAATGGTTATGGAAGTTATGAAATGTGGGTGGAGGGAAAAATAGTTATGTATAAGAGTATCAATATGTTCAGTTGAATACTCATTTAGAAGTGAAACTTTGAAGACATTTATAACCTATAAATGACCTATAACTAGCAAATGCACCAAATATTGCAAAGGAAATGTAAAAAGTGGATAACATATGGAAGAAGAGCATTTATGAATATAGATGCAATATGTTATAGGTTTACTGAAAGAAAAATATCAATGTTGTTGTTGTTGGGTGTTTAGATATTTGAATGATATCTAAACGTTTGTGAAAATGTAACATGGACCTTTGAAAACCAAGAACGACATTGGATTAATATATATATTAATATATACATATTAATATATACATATATATAATATATATATATATATAATTATATATACATATTAATATATATATATATATATACATATTATATATTACATATTAATATATATATATATAATACATATTAATATATATATATATATATATATATATATATCCCCTTCACATAAACCAACATGAAATTCGGAATTTCACAAGTTCGCACTCAAAAAGCATGAAATTCAAAATTTCACAAGTTGGCACTCAAAAAGTGACAACAACCAACAAATAAAAAAACTTGACTTGGACACAAAGCAATAACTTCACCTTCATTCTTGAGCTACTTTTGTTTATTTGAATTTGACTTGTGACATTCTTTATCTGACAAGAATCAAAATCATCACTAGTATTAAATTCATCCAACACGGACTTTGTAGATCCCACTAACATTTGTGTTTTTGTTGCCATGCCTCAAAACCATGGAGATCCATGTCGATAGTAGAATAAGATGTGTGTTTGCCGCTTAGGAACACATTCCTTATTAACCATTGTTACCTGAGATAAACCAAACAGACAACACAATATCATCATAAACAAAATCCCCTACAGAAATATAATCATATCTTAGCTAAGAAGTCTAAAAGATGTTATTAATTTAATAAAATTTGTATTTGGAAATTATGTTTCTTTAGATTTTAAATAGACTACATTGTACAAAACTTTTGTCTATTTATCCAAGCAATTATATCATAGCATATGTCACACAATAGCAATATACAGTACCTAAAGTAAAAATACAAATTTTCTCAAGAAAATAGATTTAGAAAAGAGCTTTGAAAACTATGTGTTTGTCATCAAGGTTTAATTAGTTTAACAAAAAACTAGTTGGAGTTTGAAAATCAAAATCATTCATAGGAAAAGAACAGGACAATGGCTAAAGTCGCTATTCATATAAATAAAGCTAGAGTCACTATTGCCATTACAGATAACGAAAATTTGGGCAGTGGTATAATAGTTAGAGCTTATTTGCAGGGAAGACTCATCAGTACCATCATTTTTTCCGTGGTCTGTTGTATCTTTATATCTAGACTAGATAGCTTGCTATTCTCAAGTTCTACCTTTCAAGTACTTATTTTTGGCTCACCCTTTAAAACTCAATTCTACCACTCCATTTGATTTTGTTTTGTCAAGAGAATTTGCAGGACCTTCCCATCCTTTGTTTTAAATCAATCAATAACCATCCATCAATGATATAAATAATAACAGATACACAAAAAAGGCAAAATATGCACTTGTTGTATACCTATGTTTTAGGACTCATCTGACCTTACTAGTTCAAAGAGCTCACCCTGAAAAAATAACATCCACATGGAATTTCCAAAAGCTCCAAGTAAACCAATCAAAATATGAAAATCCTTTTAATCAATAAAATCTCTTACTTAAAATAAAAGTGGCCTAGAATTGAATGTTATATCAACCATGTCATGATCCAGGTGGATATTGGTGGCCACCTACCATGTCCACTTGGACCCCCGCCATTTTTTCTTTCATCTTTTTAGTTTCGTTAATTGTAGTACAGTTTACTATTTTTAGCATTTTTTCGGGTCCTGAACTTTCAGAGTTGTTTTGAGGCCATAAACAACATTTTTTGGGAAAACTGGGAGTAACATGGGTCCATGGACTGATGTTTCTCTTCCCAAAGTTGTATTTCTCGAATAGATCTTTCTAATGAGATATTGCGCGCGTCAAACAAAGATTGTATGCCAAAGTTACGACCTCGAGAAGTTGATGTACCAATTTACCCAAACGGAGCACGCAATTTGGTGTTTCATCTTCTAGGGTTAGGTTTTTGGATGTTTAGGGTTTTCCATTGTTTTTCAAAAATAAATAGGCCTTCCAGCCTCATTATAACACAGTTCAAAGGCATGTAGCCACCACATCTCTCCTCAGAGACAAGCTACCATCACCCTAGTTGGTTTATTTCCATTCTTGTTTGTAAGCATATCTCAATATTTTACAATAATGAAATGAAGTATTATTTCCACTGCATGTTTGTGTTTATGGTTATCTCTATAATTTTTTGTGTTCTTGTTTAAATCTGGATCAGTGGTATCAGAGCAGTGTACTTTTTCTCTATTTTTCTTTGCATGTCCCCAACGAGGTCAGGATATAGGGAGTTAGGGCTTGAACTGGTCGAACCTTTGCAAGACCAGCCTTGCAAATCCTGATGGCCTCCCATGATGGATGAAAAGAAAGACGAGGGGGTAGGAGATCTTATAAAAATCTTGCTCAAAGAAGCCCTCGAGTGACAAAGGAATGCGATGATGGACAGCTTTGCCCAGATCCTTCAGCGGCTACCCAGGGGCGATGCATTAGCTTCCAACAGCTACTCTGGAAATGACACACTATTTAAGGTACAAGTTAATTTTGAAATCCCCATATTTTAGGGTCAGATAGATGCAGATGCCATTGATAAATGGTTAAATCTGCTAGAGGGTTATTTTTCTATTCGTGATTTTTCCAGTCAGGAAAACATTATTTTCGCTCTTCTCAAAGCAACCCCCCACGTCAAGGACTCGTGGGAAACCTACTATGAGCAGACAGTACAGGCTCACTATTTTTAGCCACACCCACTTGGGATTCATTTTGGAATGCCATCAAGGAGCAGTACTACCATGCCAGAAGCTATGAGGATCAATACATAAAGTGGACAATGCTGTAGCAGGGAAGGGACCAAGATGTGTTGGAGTCTACTAATATTTTCCATACCCTTCACAGAAAGTTGGGTATCAAGGATTCATAACATCATTTGGTACTTAAATACAACGACTGCTTGCACTAGCACATCTAGGAAGAAATAGAATTCCTGAACATCCCCTCGCTTGGCACGGCATACCAATATTCCATCAAGGTCGAGCAAAAGTTTAAACAGAAGAAGCGAGACTTTGGATTTACGAATCTGAAGCAAGGGAAAGGTGCACCCAAACTACAAAACAAAGGACAAATCCAAAGCAGGGTGGCCCAAGGCAACCCACGAAATATACAAACAAAGAACAGCCTCGTGAAGTCGAAAAAGGACACGAGAAAGTGGCGTGAGTTCCATAAGAGCTCCACTCACAACACAAGTGAGTGTCGAGCCAAGTAGCCACTAGTGGGCAAGCTAAAAGTTTCAAAATCAAATGCATGTTTTGAATCTAAGTTAGAACCTGACAAGGGGAATGACAAAGGGAAGCAGATTATCGATGCAGAGCCCAACACCACCTTTTCCACCACGAAGATCCAGAAGGAGGAACCCGAAGATCCAGAGGAGGAGGAGCATCTCTTCCACTCCCAAATGTGGGTAAAGGGCTCCCTGCTATAGTTCATTTTCGATAGTGGGAGCCAAAAGAACCTCATTTCAGCAGAGGTTGTGAAGTGGCTGGGCTTATCGACCACAACACATCCTCGGGTGGCTTCACCAATGACGGGATCTTCGCATGAGCCAGTAGTGTCACCTTCCATACAACATCAAGCCCTTCATAGATGAGGTATTGTGTGACATTTCTCCCCTTGAAGTTTGTGATGTACTATTAGGACAACCATACTTGTGGAAGTGACATGTTTTGTATGAATCAACGCCCCATGTTGTTATTATTACTTTTGGAAATAAGTTGTACAGGATACCAAAGGTAGCACCGCTTACCGCCATCTCTTTGGTTACTGCAAAACAATGCAGTAAGCTCATTTCCAAAACCAGGAAATTTGTTTTCCTGATGATACGCCCTCAAGGAAAGAAGAATATGGTGGCCACGACCTCTAGACAGGGACCCTCTGCACAATAACTACATATGGACAAGGTTGTGGAGGAGGACGAGGACATCTTCACCTTCCTCACAGGGGTTCCTCTGCACTATCAGATCAAGCACTCCATCGATTTGACCCTAGGTACACTGCTGCCCAATGGACCAAGCTATCGGTGCTCTATTCTAGAGAACAATTAAATCAATAGGTAGATTCAAGACCTGCTACAGAAAGGTCACATCCGTCTAAGTTCATCACCCTATGGGAGCCTGATCATGTTGGTAAAGAAGAAGGATGGGACTTGGAGACTTTGTATTGACTATCGAGCGTTGAACAAGACATTGTCTATACTAGATACCCGATCCCATGGATTGATGACCTCTTGGACCAACTTAAGGGGGAAAAATATTTCGGTAAGATCTATTTGAAGTCAGGATATCACCAGGTACCAAGCGAACCCTCCGATGTGTGGTAGACTGCCTTCAAAGCTAAGGACGGACTTTTCAAATGGTTGGTTATGCCTTTCAGATTAACGAATGCTCCTGCAAACTTCATGAAACTAATGGATGACATCTTGTGACCATTCACCAACTCACCTGTAGTGGTATACTTGGATGACATCCCGATCTTCAGCTAGAATTGGGAAGAGCACCTCCACCACATCCGATAGGTTCTCCAAACACTGCAGCAACACAAGTTATGTGCCAATTTGGAGAAATGCACTTTTGGCATGACCCAGGTTCAACATTTGGGATACATTATTGATCAATAGGGGATACATTATTGTGGATCTAGCTAAGATCCATGTCATTCAGGATTGGCCATCTCCAACCACTCTGACAAAGCTCCATATCTTTTTAGGTCTTGCCAACTTCTACCAAAGGTTCATGTTGGGATTTTCTCATATCACTTGGCCCTTGAGTCAAGTCACCAAGGGAGGAGCGAAAGAAAAATTCTTTTGGTCTGAATCTCAATAGAAGGCATTCATAGAGTTGAAAGATTTCCTCTGCACGGCACCAGTTCTCGCATTACCAAACTTGCAACAACTAATTGAGGTCGAGACAGATGCCTCTGACTATGCTATTGGGGCAGTCCTTACTCAACATGTGCATCTAGTGGCATACCACAATGAGACACTTTCAGACATAGTTAGAAAGTATCCCACTTATGACAAAGAGATGTATTTCATTATGCAGGTCTGCCCACAATGGAAGCATTACATTTTGGGGAAGGAAACGATCATCCACTCAGACCACCGACCCCTGCAGTTCATACAGACCCAAGGGAAATTGCAAAATGATCACCATCAGAAGTGGTCCACATACTTGCAACAGTTCCATTTGAATATCAAGTATACGAAGGGTTGCACCAATAATGTTGCGGATTGCCTTAGTCGACCAACGATCATGGTGTTAACCACCGTGATCAACTCTTGTGGGCATGAGACTTCTAATTGGCCACTTTTCTACAAAAGCGACCCAGAATTCGGCCACTCATACTAGACACTCTTGGAGGGTCAGCATGTTCCAGATTTTCACCTCTAGGATGCCCTGTTATGCCACCTAGGTCACATGTGTTTTCCTTCAAGTGAGCGTGCCAAGATGATTTGGGAAGCACACTACAATTAATTTTCTAAGCATTTCGGGCTCGAGAAAATGGTGGCAGTATTGTAGAGGTATTTCTATTGGCCGAATCTTCGACAGGATGTCGGGAAGTACATCAGTTCATGCACTGCCTGCGCCATTGCCAAACTGACCATCAAGAAGAAAGGCCTTTATACCCCGCTACTACCCCTAGTCAACCTTGGGAATCCATCTCCATGGATTACATGTTAATCCTTCCTTCCACTAAGCATGGAAATGACTGTGTTTTTGTGGTCATCGACAGGTTCTTGAAGATGGCCATTATGGCGGTCTGTAAGAAGAATATCACAACAGTAGCCACTACTAAACTCTTCTTTGAATGAGTATGGGTAAACTTTGGGATCCCATAGTCTATCATCTTAGATCGAGATAGCAAGTTCCTCAATACATTTTGGTCCAGTCTTTGGTCGATGCTGGAGACTAAACTCGCTAAGTCCACAACATTCCATCCTCAAACTGATGGCCAGATAGAGGTTATCAACAGGATGATTGTACACATTCTGCACATGTACAAGTCAAACCATCCACTCACATGTGACGAGAGCCTCCCCTATGTTCAACACAGCTACAACTAGGCTCTCCACAGCTCGACTAGCCACAACCCTTTTGAGGTGGCTTGGGATTCCAACCACTATGTCCCATTGATGTGGCCATGTCATTTGCAACTACTCACACAGATTCAGCTCATGGCCAATCCAAAACAAATAAGGCAAACAACTTAATTTATCACATCCAACATATTTGCCAGCAGGTCCATGACATTCTCAAGAATTCAAATGCCAAGTACAAGCAGCGACATGATCAACATCAGTTTCCACACAAGTTTCAGGTGGGTGATAAAGTCTGGTTTCATTTGCAAAAGGAGAGCCTTACCAGAGCTTATCAGAAACTCAAACCAATCTGATATGGTCCTTACATCATTACCAAGGTTGTGGGAGACAATGCATTTGAGCTCATCATTCCCCCATTCCTTGGCCTACACCCATTGTTCAATGTGGACCACCTTCAGCCATAATTTCCACCATTACTAGACACATCCGACATTGCAGAACATATCAAACCCACAGAGTTAAATCCAGCTTGCATGGAACAAGCTGCAACTAATCAAATCATGGACACACATATCAAGCACACTTTCCAGTAGAATATCCAACTATATCAAGTTGTTAAGGTAGGCCAACTCCTTCACCAAGGCAAGTGGCTCACCAGGGACCAAGTTCAGCAGAAGTTTCCTCATATCATGGAGGAACTCAATGCAATGGGGACCATTTCTTCCTAAGGGGGGAGGAATGGTCCAGGGGGATATTGGTGGTCACCTGCCAAGTTCACTTGGACCCCCAGCATTGTTTCTTTCAGCTTTTCAGTTTCCTTAATTGTAACACAATTTACTTTTTCAGGTCCTGAACTTTCAGAGCCATTTGAGGCCCTCAACGACGTTTTTTGGGAAAACTGCGAGCAACATAGGTCCATGGACCAATGTTGCTCTTCCCAAAATTGTATTTCTTAGATAGATCTTTCTAAAGAGATATTGTGCATGTCAAACAAAGATCGTATTCCAAAGTTATGACCCTAGGAAGTTGATGTACCAATTTACCCAAATGGGGCCCACAATTTGGTGTTTCATCTTCTAGGGTTAGGTTTTTGGATGTTTATGGTTTTCCATTGTTTCTAAACAATAATAGGCCTTTGAGCCTCATTGTAACACAATTTAGAGGCATGTACCCGCCAAATCTCTTCTCAGAGATAAGCTACCATCGCCCTAGTTTCTTTATTACCATTGTTGTTTGTAAGCATATTTCAGTAGTTTACATTAATGAAATGAAGTATCATTTCCACTGCATCTCTGTGTTTATGTTTATCTCTATATTTTGTTGTGTTCCTGTTTAAATCTGGATCATGTCAAGTAACTAACATCGGGTGAGAAATATAGGCCATGCATATTGGATTAGTGAAATAATTGATCTGATAAATCTAAAAATCAAGCAAATGACTTACAACTAAGAAACACAAATAAATTAATTACAAATAGGACATGAGGTTGCCATTTCAACCCTGTCATTAAATAACTCTTCTTTATGTCACAGACCATTAAAATTTTTATGATACCAGGTGGAAGTGGTATTGTAACATTAACCTCTGATAGAGTCTGTGTCCACGACTACTTCTCAAGATCCGCTCCCTTACTAGTATTTGGAGCTAGATAAGGTACATGAAAAAAACATCAACATGAAAATGAAATCTTCATCCTTGTAAAAAAATGGGAGGAAGAAAAATCCACAAATTGAAACAAACTGTAGGATAACTCATTCCTGCAACATGATTATCTTTTCATGAACAATAAAAAAAGAAATAAGGAGAAATGTAATTTTTGCCACATTTGACAATCATTTCCTTTTGCATATTCTATGAGAAATTAATGAAAAAAGTAAGCTAAAGCTTATCAACATCAGGATTATAGTGAAACATAAAGGAACCACTCCAACACATATATAATCATAAACATAAGTATCTATACATATAAATATTTATTGAGGACATTGTATTTTGTGAAAATATGGAAGTCAAATCTTTGAAATAACACAATTTATGGTACCATTGCCTTATGAACTCCATTCATTCGAGTATTTACGAAGTCCATTCAAGAATTTCTTCAAAGTTAAAAGTTCAAACAATTAACATGTAGCCTAAAAAACCTCATATTTGAAGAGATAACCCAAATATTTAGAGTATATATCTCACATTCATATATCCTAATTTCCAGACATTCAAATGACACTTTTTAGCATACTATTGTGAATTCAACCCAAAATGCTACAAAACAATATTGATGGTTATTTTTGTTAAAAATGGAAACTAGGGCCAAATTCCACTTTAAAAAGACTCTTTGGGGAAACTAATTGCGACATTGAATTCCTCTTTTCGAGAGGACCAAAATCGATATAGAGATCGTCAAATTTGGATAAGTAGAAGCGGAATCAGACTTCTTCCTGTAGTTTGGTCGTAGCTAGAAAATATTCTCACAGCTTGACCGTAGGCCTTGAATCACTTTCCCAGGAAGCTGAAATATAACAGAAAGTCGCTAACCTTATATGATAGTATTTGGGTGCTTGTTGAGGATGACGTGGAAAATTAAAAACAGGTCAGGACTACTACAAATAATAGAGCCCTCTTAGAAGAATAAGGCCACATTGTTTGTAGATATTCAAGGGTGGAGCAGCATGCTTCAGAAGCCCTAATCTAAAACCACATAGATAATATCAACGGTGAACTTAATGTGGCCATAAACCAATTCCTTAAGCCATCGTGTGAAATAAGGAAGTTTGTAGTAGAAAGGAGGATTTTTGGAAGAAAGAAGTGGACTGTTGTTGCCCTAACCAGACTGATCTTCTACAACAATATGATTTGTCCTCTATGAATAGACTACCTAGACATGATTGTATGGATCTAAGATCAGTGATGCCTAATCTTCATATTAGCAAGTTATTTTATATCATTTTACTCTCTTTCTTTCTCTTCTTAACATTTGATGATAATAATAAGAAGATTTGATCAAGGGTTTTCCCTAGCTTGGGCCATATTCTCATTTCTTTTTGTCTTGGTTTGTCTTCTGCATATATCATTTATGTTGTTTCATCAATTACTATTATATAATATCTAATTTGATTGGTAAATGGATTAATGGGCATATGTTTGAATCAAGTGTCTAACCTAAGAAGAGAACATGTTAACTGAAAATTAACATGGTATCGAAGCTCAGGTGAGGACAAGCCCAAGCTTAAAGAAATTGTAATCACTAAAGAATTTGATTGATACCTCTCTGTGGTAAATCAAGTTAGAGTTCAAATCTAGATTATTTCTTAAGGGCTTCTTCAAGCCCTAATTAGTAAACATGGGCACCAATCCTAAAGATATTCAACTATCATGGGCAAACGTTGGAATACATCAAGGTATGTTCCTGTACTTTATAATAGTCCTATTCAGCAAGCTTAAGACTGTATCATCATCGTAATATTATGGAAATATATTTTCTATGATCCCTGGAGGTAAGGTCAATCCTCTACGGATCTGTATTTGAAGTACTATTATCATCTCTAGAGGACTGATCAAGTGCAGGAGATATCTATCTAACATATCATGAATACTTTAGATAGAAAGCATAGGCTTGCATTCATTTTATCATTACTTTTGAAGTAGAGATTCTTTCCTAAGAATTTACAGTCCTGGACATAGATCAAGGGTACCAAATCCTAGACCAAAATATATTTCAGAAGGGTTCCAAAATCTAAAATTCCTCCATCAAATTTTCAGCATGATCACCATGATCATTGATTAGTATCAACTGTTCAACACCTATTCTCTCTATTAGTGGCTCTGATTTTGGAAGGATATTTTGCTTTCACACATAAGCACACCTTAAGTGAAGGGTGCTTGGTTTATACCACCAAGCCAAGACTTAACATAATAAATTTATCTCCCCTCATAGAGACAAAGGCATATTGTTGATCTCCCTTCACCATTTTCGTCTCACATTTGTCTTACCACCATTGCGCCACCAAGGCATCTGTCGCAGTGACTCTTAGGCCTTCACCCCTGATTTCCTCTTGGGCATATTACTCCTCCCCACAGGATTCGAGTTCATAGTCCCCCGAGTCCCCACACTGACTCTTCTCCTGGTTCTTCTGATTCCTCATCTGATTCTGAGCCTCCTTCACCGCATATCATCACCATGTTTACACCCACAGCTGGTGCAAGAACCCAACCTGGTATTAGCTCCAGTTCTACTCTAGTGGTCTCATCAGGCGGAATATTCGTAGGAACCATTCTAGTAGCCCCCAAGCTCCCTTTTATGGATGGGTTAAGTCCCTTTGATTTTAGTCAATTAGTAAATGACCCTATACACTACGATGTTGGTTGGCATGCTATACCGACTAAGCTTCCCTCAAACATCCCAAAGTTTGAGGCTAATTATGGAGAGGACCCTACCAATCATGCCCTCTCCTTCCACATGTGGTGTTCATCCAACTCCATTACCGATGACTCCATTCAATTTCAGTTGTTCCAATGCACGCTCACTGGAGACCCTGCAAAATGGTATGTAGACCAGCCCACCGCATCTCATTCCATTTTTGCGACGCTTACTAAAGCATTCCTCTCATATTTTTAGTTACCTCTCTACTACGAAACTGGTACAGAGCTATTGACCTCATTTCGTCAATCATCTTCACTCTCCTTTACAAACATGTTCAGGAATGGCATAGAAGGAGGAGCACATGACAAGCCCTACTCTTCGAAGACCATGTCTATCTTGATTGGTTTCTTAGGAGCCTTTTGTCACCCATTGGGAAATATGTCACGTCCCATTTTCTTCAGACAGATGAAGCATTAGCACTCCTCCCATGCATCCTTAGCCCCAAAAGCCACCAACCCCTCAGGGTCAAGTGTTTGCACAGCAGAGTGAAATGAATCCCCAAAATTCGAAGAAAAATAATAAGGGGAAAGATAAAAAGGGTAACTAGGGTAATCAAGGTAATCAACCTAGTGAACCCCAGGGGAACCAGCCTAACACTAACAACTAGCAACGGGGTAGTCCACCCAAGCAGAACAAGGCTATTAATATGAAAAATATGTGTGCATGTTGTGGTGTACATGGCCATTATACACATGAGTGTCCTCTCTTAACCTAGATGCGCCAAATGTGGGAATCTCAAGCAGCTTCTAGAGGTCAACAATCACCTTAGAATCCCACACCATCTCAACCAACAGTTATTACAAATTGTTTCCCCCCCAACCTTCTAGTCTTTGTGACTACCATATCCTTATGATGAATTCTAATGGGGTCAATCCCCCCGATATCAACCTGCAAACTCGGTCGTGTCAATATGACAAGCCATCAACTTTGTCTGCCATTGAGTCCAAAACAAAAGTATCTACTGAGCCTCTTATGACATCAAATTCTTAGTTACATATCCTTCAACCTAAATTTGAGGCAATTCCCAAGATCCCTAAGGGGCCATTATGTCATAATGTGGCTTCTAACCGAGTTGCCCATGCATAGAGTATAGTAAACGACTTGGTGCAATCACTTGCCACCATCTCGACGTTGGAAGTCATTCAGTTATGCCCATCTCAAAAGAAATCTCTACTAATTGCTTTGGGCGTGATGGATCCTTCTTACAATCATTTGATTTTCTTCCCAGTTGATACATTAGAACATCCCCCATTACCTTCATCTATCTCTTTCCAGATTCCAGTATGAGTCCATAATGCCATCATCTCCCGATGCATTATTGATGAAGGTGAATCCACCTATGTGATGTCCTCTTCCATTTGGAAACAACTTAAGTCACCTAAGTTTTCCCCATCTACCATCACTTTGCGTGCTTGGGACAAACACTCCTCCCAGTCTCTTGGCATGTACCGTAACTGTCCAATGACTCTTACGGGCAATACTGTCCATGTAGACATTGAGGTTATTGATGCCCCTTTATATTACAACATTCTCTTGGGTCGTAGTTAGACATATACCATGTCATCTGTCACATCTGTAGTTTTCTGCAAGATTTGTTCCCCCCATGAAGGGAAGATCGTCACCTTTGATAAGCTGACTTACTACGAGTGAGCGTCTGTGACTTCCCCCAAGTCCATTATCTCATCAATGTCAGATAAGTAGTATTCAAATCCTCTCATCATTGTTTCACCCAATGTCTAAAAAGGTTCCTCATTGTTGGGTTCTTTCCCTGGTCCTCCCCCTCTCATCTCAGACCCTAATTCTTTGAGTGCTTGCATGTTACAAGTGTCACGACTTGCTCTCAAGAACTATGGTACCTCTGATCAACATGAAAATCCTCAACACCCTGTTGTTGCCATTTTAGCCAAGCCATCTGAATCCACCCCCCAGGACCTGGTCTATTTGCGGGTGCCTCTCCTATGTTCCTACCAGGAACTGTTCCTCCAGGTATTAACCATCTAGGAGCTATTCCTCCAGGACATTACCTTGACGACAGGTACCTTTCTTATTTCCCCCTCTAAGAATATTTTTTGTCCCTATCATGGCTTCATTGGTCCTTCCTAACATGACTTTGGGGATCCCCGTATGTTACATTTATCCCCCTGTAATCATTCTGCTTGATCATCTAAGACCTTATCATACTTTGACCTTGGTTCAACAAGTCCCTACAGCCCCTACCGCTACTCCAATTCCATCACAACCTCAACAGGAACCCACTCCTATTGCAAAAGCATCCAGACAGGGGGACAAAGCTAAGAGGAAAGAACCTAAGGATAAGGCTCCCTAAGCTCCCCCGGCCCCTAACACCCCAAATCCATCACCTTCATGCGGTTTGTGTAAAGTTGTTGGGCACGCCACCAATAATTTTCCTAAACTCCCTCATCTCAAACCTTTGATTCATGAAACATTCCCCGGGGTCCATGTTACCTTACCAGGTCTAGCCAAGAAACTCATAACGTTACACAAAAATCACCCTTGTGCCTTGTGTGATCATCATGGTCACTATTCCCATTGTTGCCCTCGTCTTGATGAATTTCAGAATTTCCTTGAGGTGCTTCACAAATATGAGGCCACTCAAAGTGGAACACCTACTCCTCTACCCGTGGATTCTGGTACCACTAGTAAACCAAAACAAGGGGGCTCTAGTCCCACCATCATGATCCCTCCCCCCGATGTCTAGATGACAGACTCCATGGGCCATATCCTTTACCTATCGGTATCCTTGAGTTCCTCGCAGGAAAACCTTTCTGAGGTTTCTACGCATGCTTCTATTGAACCTCTTTCGACGAAATCCTAGGTTTCAACATCCATAGATCCTCCATCTACTAGCTTGTAATCTACCATTCCAGATGATGTGTTTTTGAGCCTTCTCTCTCAGGTTGATGCACCATGTACCACTTAGGTAAGGGGGCATACCTTTTAGAGGATTTTGAAGGCCATTTCCTTCCTAATTCTCCCAATACATTCTACCTCAAGAAATTTCTCTCATAGCATATCCTTTTGATTTTCATGTCTTTATTTCTACCATGAAGTTAGGTAATTTTGCATCATCTCATTTGTTGTCTTTTGCACCTTTCAGATGGATCCATCATCCACAATGGATATCGGTCGTACCAATAGTGCAAGTCGCTTCTCCGGGAATCTAGCCTTGGTAACTTGGGCCACTTTTAACCCCTTGCATATGTTAGTCCTTTTGAATGGCATGTGCATTGGATCTACCACTGATAACCAGGTTGAATATGATGCAGTGATAGGCTTTTTAGTCGATGACCTGGCTCATCACATCCTTCATCTTCATGTTTGTTTATATTCTTTGCTACTTGTCATGCAATTGAATGGTGTGTATCATGTGCATAACCAAGTCCTACTTTGAAAATGTCTACGAGTTAAGTTGTTAGTACGTGAATTTGAAACCATCACTTTCAGTCATGTTCCTAGAGCCCAAAATAACTATGTAGATACCATTTCAAATAACGTTATATATTGGAATTTATCACATGTATACCACAGAAGACAACCATAAAACAAAACACATGGCGAACCATCATCGTCATGTAAAAAAGCACAATCATATTATGTATCATATAAGTGTTTGGAGCCCACAACTCTAAATACATTAAACATTCCCATAACATGTTCCAAAAATCAAAATCAAATGAACCCACATGACCCCATATCTAGTCACTCTCCAGCAGATCCCACGCCAAAGGCCTTGGTCCAGCTACATGTAGATTGCGTACTACCTAACCAACCATCGCCATGCACCGCTTGATACCTCACCACTCTAAGGGAAGCCCGATACACTCATCTGTGTATCAAACATCTGATTCATGTCATCCTCACTCTGAAACTATGGTTAAGAGTACCTCACACCTACGGTGTAGATCAACGACTAGCACACTATCCTCTGAACCCTATCGTGACAACGATGTTCCCTGATCTACAACCTTAGGCACTGTGGCGCGTCTTTCATATCCTACAGGCTTTACTAGAGCTATGTCTGCATACAACATATTTTACACTCAATACCATATACATGTGATAAAAATATGAAATGCACCATAAAAATAGCAACATAACACTTACCGTCTTGTCCCCATGCTCGCCTTGGTGGAAGTGGTAAGTCAGGATCACCCTCATAGTTCATCCCGCTATAAGGATAACCATCAATGTAGAGGGGAATATAATCCAAATGTGTGAAACAATTAGGTCATAACACTCATTGGACTCCCCCTCCTCCTCCTCTCTGTAGTAGCTTGCCCCAGCGGTGCATCCTAGGCTCCTGTGGGCCCCCATCTCGGATCTGTACATGATGATAGATGGTGGGTATCTTCTCAAAGAAGAATGCACACAGTATTGTACCAAAATGAAAGTCATGATTCACCTACCTCCTACATAGACTTAATTGTCATTTCACCAACGGCAACATCATCTAGACCCACCCATAGTAGGTCCTGGCCAAAACACTCTCAACCAGCATCATCTACCCACCAATGATGTGGTGGAAATCCTGCCTACCCAAGACCCGTAGCACAGCTACGACAAAAACTCGTGTCTCTAACCTGTCTAGATCACCAATCGGGATGATCGTGCCCTTCACACGCACATCCTGTGGAAAATGGCACTCCATAAACTCTATAGTGTTCCTCCCACAAGGCAACACGAGATGTATATCCCCCACTACTCCTAGGGGAGGAAGTCCAGGCAAGAAATAAATATCCTATAATGTGAGCTCAATATTGTGACCCTTCACAACAAATACCTCCTGGTCTAGATCCCAATAGCTCACAATTCTTGATAGCAAGGGCTCACCTTCCCTCATTAATGGGTTCTCTACCAACTTAAGAATCCTGTAGCAAGCTAATGCCCCTCGAACCCCCTAATCCCTATAAATATCAGATCAAAGGGTACCCAAGTCTCACTCAAGCCAGTTTATTTTCAGCTCTGCCATGCCTACAAAACACCACATGTGTTATCAGTTTAGAGAAGAAAAAACTGGCCTACACTGATCAACCTATAGCTCCCACCACACTAGCAGACCACCCCTCTTTTCAGACCCAAATCACAGTTTTCTACCCAAAAAGAGTGAGCTTGTAGGTTTTCACCTATTTCCTACGAGCCAAATCGTACTTTTGGGCCCAAAAAGTGCGATGCAACCGTGAAGAGGAGTAGGGGTCTCCCAGGGAGCTGCAAGGTGCCAAAACTCAAGAAATAAACCACTAAAATTGAAGAGATGAGTAAGGCCACCTACTTGGAAGTTGTAGATAGTGATTTCGATGATCGATTTGTTCGCTATGATCTCCACAAGATTTAGGGCCTCTTCCTCCTCTCCAAATTCACCGCAGCTCACCTAGCAAATGAATTCAAATTGGAGGGAAAACGTCCTTTCATAGAAAAATCCACAATTTTTCTATTTCCCATTGCAACCAATTCATAGCTCAGTTTGAAAAACTTTCAAAACCATTGGAAAGCTATCATCAAGTATTATAATGAGTCTTTTTCAGTTTTTGATGATTTGATATTTCACCAAGAAGTCATTTTTCCAAGAAGGGTCACTTCGTCGCCTCTCCAAATCAAAATTCTTTATATACGATGCTTGTACTTGGGAAACCACCTTCCCTTGGTGCTTGTAGTCTCACGTGTTGATTTTTGTCATGAGTAACCATCATTTACTCATGCCTTCATGGTCCTCACCGGGCCCATTCTGTGTGGCAGCGTCATTGAGTCACCCTTGTTCAGAGCATCTGTGATGAGTCACCCTTGCATCTACAGAGTGTGTTTCACGTCCCATTATATCATGTCATAGTATTCCATCCATCTTTGCATACCGTTCATCCTTTGTTACCCATTTTGGCCTCCAATCATATTGTCCCCATCCCCTCTGGAGTTAAGTCAGTCAGTGCCAGGTCAACCATGCACTTTATGCTCTGACAAGGGTAGCTATTTGTTTGTACCTCAGTCCCACATTTTCCATTGTCCCTAGTGTTAGTCCATGAGTCACATTTCTATTTTCCCTCGTGCCTTAGTTGACGATCCTCATTTCCTCACCTATCGCGCGCCCTATTTTGTCGGCATCATCTCATTTATTCCAGAAGAACGGCATAGAGGGCAGTGTATCTTGGTTCCAGCTTCCATTCTTGTTCAGCGCGTGTTGAAGCCTCGAAAATCGTTGCTACAACATGGGTAAAACCACTTGTTCCAAACCTTGGTTCGTAACTCCTTTTTCGTTTGGTGTAGTGGCTCCGACTAGGGATAACAGGACCAGTTTCCCAAAATATATTTTGATAGTGTTGATGAGGTGATATATGGTGTAACGGGGGAATGATTAAGCTAAGTGTAATCTAATCTAAACTACTAAACACATGCATATATCCTAGTTTAAACACTATTTTAATATAAATATACCTGTGAATTAAATAAAGTATGTGATCTACAATAATGTCCTATAGCAATTGGTAATAAAGATCATTCAACTGCAATAAGAAGTGAAATCCTTTAACAATAATCATTTTGGAGAAATAGTTAGCCAAAACAATTGTGAAAGATATATCACATATAAACCGTTCATGTATTCAGAATAAAGTCAAAGCCAACATCCATACAAAAGTGAAAAAATTCTAACTGTAATTCAAACTTTCATACATTAAACAATTGAAAGGAGAATTATTTCCTAATACATAAATAAAACAAGATCATAAGATAAAATTACCATATATGACAAGTTCTTCTCATGTGCTTCAACAATATTGAACTAATTCCAATCAATCCAACATATTCTAAGAGTACAAAAGTGCATTTCAGTAGAGCATGCTATACATTTAAGAGAAAATAGATCTTGTTCCATTCATTCCATCAGAACCTCCTCAAAGGTACAAAAGTGCATGTTCTGAAGAAGGTTTCTAATAAAATTTCTAGACCCCTCTCTAAATGCATGAGAGGGGTTTAAATACTAAACTATAGGTCCTAAAATAGAATATTAAAAAAATAGTTGAGGACGTTTAAATGACCTACCTTAGATTATGCAAAAGTAAAACTAAAAATAAAAATAAACTAAGTGACTAACTCCTTTGCATTTGATCTTTGAGATTGCAAATATCTATCATAGGCTTGACCTATGTCAGTTGGTCGATTGCAGATTTCAACTGCCCAACAAATATAGCGTATGTCAGTGCTGGCACCATATTTTGTGTGGAGGTAGTTAAGCGTCACAAGGTCATCCACTGGTTGTATGGTTTTACCAAAATCTACTAGTATGCTTCCCAATTTAGCTTGCCCATTTGTTTGATTACCTCCTCCTTTTCTTTTGCTTCCTGCCTCCATTGTTATTCTAATTGTTTGGAATTTGGAAGAAATCCTAGTATACATTCTTCAACTAGCTAGGCGCCATACACATTTTCATTGATGGCTTCTATAATGATGTTTGTTACTAATGTTGCGACCGTCATTTCCCTTTCTTCTTGCTTGAGCCGTGAATCCCAATCTATTAATAAGATGTCTTTATGTGATTCCTCTAGCTTTGGAAAATCAACCTTTCTACCCTCTTCTGATTCTTTCCAAGTGATAAAGTTAGAAACCCTTTTATGCATTTCATCATACTCAAGCCTCATGTCGATAACTTGGCTTGTTAGCTTATCACTAATCTCGCAATAGGGACTTATTTGCAAGATTTTCTGGCAAGAACTTCCTTTTACTACATTAGTAGGGAGTTAATACTTAGTGCTTCCTTTTAGAACTCATCGATTTGCGGATTGTCTTTATACTTATATGTCATGGCGTGTATCCGCGCATCTCTTTTAGCTAGGCTGACCTGATGTTGTATTTGCATCTGTTTGAATTCTTGCTGGAGTTGGGCTACTTGTAATTTTGCGTGTTGATTGGATTTCTCCTGAGCTAATTGTTGTTCCAACCACAAAATCTTTTGTTCCTTTTCTCTAAGCAGCATTTGGACCTCTATCGCTTTGTCAATAGTTGTCGTAGCATAGAATCCTACAAATTTCCAGTCTTTTTAGGTTTCCAGATGGGTCCATGGATGAGTCTTTCCATACAATTTCCATTGCTTCATTATCGAGGGTCGTAATAGCTGCAACATATAGCTTCCACTTATTCCTCTATCTATTAACGATAGCTTTGTGAGAAGGACTATAAAACACATCTAATGGAGGAATTTCCTCAATTCTCAAAATCATTTTTGAAGTGGGGGTGGTAGGAATGAGCTCAACATCCTGAGTGCCTACAGTTTTCTCCATTGTTATTTCTTGAGTTGACTTGTGTTGTTGAGTCTGTATGTTAGATGTTTATTCATATGTATGAACCTTCTTTTTGAAATGCTCCCATTTCTTTTCCAAATCAATAACTAGGGGTTTTGTTGACTGAGTAGAAGTAGAGTGACTTTCTACCTGTTTCTTTGTCAAGGTTTTCTTAGTTGTTTCTTCTATAGTTCTGATTGTGTCCCTTTCAGACTCTTTATTTTTATTGCCTCCCCCATTTTGAGACTGTTGCTCTGAGTGATCTAACTCATGAGTAGATCTCTCCTGGGTCTCTACTTCAAAATTTTCTTTGGAGCTGTCCTCCAAGATTACACTGGGAGTTGGCTCCCTTATTGGTTCAATTTGTAGTAAGTCCAATGGGACCTTCTTTAATATCCTCTTTCTGTACACATGAAAAGCTTCGACATCATTTGAAGCAAAAAATAGTGATGCCACATGCGTCACATCTAAAAATGTTTATTTTTATAGGAAGAGGTCATCTAAGGTGTCTTCCTCATGGGTGATTGGTTTTTATTTCACCATAGTAGTGAAGTCCTTAACAGTGCCATTTGGGTCATACTACCTTCCCAGGAATTTCATAATCTCTTCCTCTTTGTATGAATGTCCAAAATCATGTAGTACAAACGCACCACATTGCAATGGAAATGTAGGCCAAATGGCCTTCTTCTGTTCTTTCAACCCTTTGCTCATCCCACCTTCCCATGTGTTTTGGTAGGTTATATCCCTGGCCATTAACTTGTTGGGGACATTGTATGGGAGGACATGTAGTGAAGCAATGCTCCCAACTACTCTGATATAGGTAAATGTCTCCTCCCCAAACCATCTGGCTACAGGTAAAATATCTACTTCAGCTTCTTTGGAAAAACTAGGGGCAGTTGTGTTATGACAAATCTTGTAAAAATAGGGGTGAAACTGAGACTCCCACAAACTCTTATGGTACACATGGCTAGGAAACAGGTCTTGCACAGTGCACTTCCATCCCATAATAGGAAATTTTGAGCTAAAACAGATTGCATCCATTACAAAGGCACTCATGAAAAATGGGGGATAAACCTTTAAAGAGGGACTCATCTTTCTCCTATAATCGATAATGGCTTTCGCTAAATTATCAAACAAAATTTTAGCCCAACTCATTATTGTTGTGTTCGCAACTGCTTATATTAATGGTAGCCACTCCGAGGAAAATTTGGTACTACTGGGCTTACCAAACAATCTACATAGCATGGTTGTTGAAAATCTATAAGGGGGAGAAATAGATGCCATAGAACACATACCCATATTATCCCATTTGATCTTACTTTTTTTCTTGTCTAGGCCCGCGTAACGTCTATTGGGTCTTCATTCTCCTTAGAAAATTTCTCGAGGAACTGTTTATTGTAGAGATTTTGTGGCTCTAGTATATTTTACATAAGCGATAGGATGTCTAATGAAAAAGATCCCATAACCTCATTCCTGCTATTCTTCAATTCTTTTTCCGAGACATTCACCACATCAATTATCCACTTGACCATATCGGTGTATGGTATTATCTTCGGCCTTGCAGCTACGTGGTGTAGAAACAAACATGTTATCTTGGTAAGAGGCATCGGAGGATATATGAGCATTGGATGTGGCCTTTGCTACCAGAGCCCTTGGTTTCTCTTCTTCTAAGAAATAATACATGGCTTCCCATGTCAAAGTTCCTTCATCTCTACTGCACATAGTATCAGAGAATAGAGGGATCATTTCTGACTTTTCAGACGTGGTTTTATTTCCCTTCTTTGCCATTACTCCTAATGAATCTTGTTGTGGATTTTTCCTGAAATGAAGCAAAGAAGAAGCTATCGAATAGACACAAACAAGAATGAAAATAAGAATGAATGATACATATAACCTTGAAAAGGTAAGAAGAAAGGAGTGTTAGTTAAACGTAGATGAAAAGATATTGTATCACATCGAGAAGCTTTTCAAACATAAACTCCATTAACCCATAGTAAATGCCCACTAATGATTTTTTATCACTACGTTTATTTCTCATTAATGTTTTGCATCGTAAAACAGGAAGAAAATTTTTTAAGGTAATGATCTTTGATTTGTGAAAATGTCGATTTTGCGATTGCAATGCAATATCACAAATCGCATTGTCGCATTTTGATTGTGGACTTTCTTTAAAGTTCCTTTGGTTTCTGTAGGATGCGATATGTGGGACATTCTTTGTTGTTTATTAAAGCATAGCTTGTTTAATGATATTTGTAGAAATTCTTACTCTAGATTAATCTAATTATGCAATGTACTAAAGCAAAATACTTAATCTACTTCTACAATCAAACTTGCGGAAGCTTAATCGATTTTGAGCAAGATCAAATAGCACACATATAACATAGAAGAAAAATCAATACACATGAAACACAGAAGAATACTTTGGGGAAAGCCTCAGCTGAAAAACCCCGCTATTTGTATTATCATACAAGTGGAAATATCTCTGAATTACACAAAGCTTTAGCTGTCACAGTGATCCAGCTCTCAGTACAATCCCTCTCTGCTGCTCATAGATAGAATAGACAACTCATATGCCTATCCCTCTATCCTCCAAGCCTCCTATTTCCTTGCGTACTTTTCCCTAGGTGCTCCAGTTGTAACCTTGTGTGACATTGATCTCACACACTTCTACAACACACCGTAAAATTGCACAAATCTCAAGGATTGAATTCCTTCTGCATGCAAGATATTTTCTTATAGGAAAATTCTTGCAACTGATAGTACATTTTCCCTGCCTTTAATCTCAACTAGGTCTTTGTCTGAACTGACATGCATGAGTTATTTATGAGAGAATATTCAATTATCTAGAGTACACTAGTTTCATGCATGCATGAATTAGCTAACTGAACTAACTAACTATAACTCAAATACAACTCATCCTTATCTCCTTAATTAAGCGATAACTTCCACAATCAAAGGGATAATTGTTGCATGACTTCACAAAGACTTCTTGTTTGAATTTCTCCAACTAATTAATTCAAGATGAACAAATTAATTATTTTTTCAAATAGCTGGTGAGACTAAATTCGAATTTTAATGGACAAATTAAAATTGGAATATTCTTGTTTCCACATTTCAACACTCCCTCTCAACAAGAAAGGGATTATCTGCTACCTTGATCCTGTCTCTATGGAACTCGAATTTACACTTTGACAATGCCTTAGTCAAAATGTTAGCATCTTGCTCCTCGGTCAAAATATACTGCAATAACATGATCCTCCTCGCCACACTGTCTCTAAGATGATGATACCGAATGTCGATGTGCTTAGACCTGTCATGAGATACTAGATTCTCAGAGATTTTGATACAACTTTGATTATCACAATAAATCACAGTTGGATCCATCCTTCGATCAAACAAACCAACTAGAGCATCCAAATGGCCTCACATGTTGCCTGACTTGCAGCCATGTATTCATCCTCTGCTGAGCTGAGTGCAACCGACCTCTATTTCCTACTATACCAAGAAACTATAATTTACCAAATATTGAAAATTCCTCCTGATGTGCTCTTCCAATCTGATGGACTCCCTACCCAATCTACATCTGTGAAGCCCTATAGCTTCATTCCCTCTATCCGTATGTACCATAATCTGTACTGAGCTATGCCTCTTAGGTATCTCAAAACATGCTTGGCTACCTTCCAAATCATCTTGGTAGGATGAACCATAGCTTGACTCAGTTGGTTCACTGCATAACACAAATCTGGTCATGTGTTCACTAAGTACATCAGTGAAACCACAAGCTACCGATACATAGTAGCTTCTACTACTTCTCCTAAAGTAGCATCATCCTTCTTCTAGTTACCTGCTAGAGGATTCTGCATGGGCTTGCACTTCTCCATGTGGAATCTCCTAAGTATCTCATTGGCATACTTTCCTTGAGACACAAACAACTCCCCATCCTTCTGCCACACTTCCATGCTGAGGAAGTAGTGCATGAGACCCATGTCTTTTATATCGAATTCTCTTGCAAGGTCCTCCTTGAAAGACATGATCAACTGATCATCACTTGTCAATATGATATCATCAACATAAATAACAATTATCAACTACTTACCTTTTACCATGATGTGGTACAGGTTCGCATTCGCTTCACTCTTTGTGAAGCCCAACCTGGTGAAGTAGTTGTTGATCCTGGTGTACCAAGCACAAGGTGCTTTCTTTAGTCCGTACAAAGCTCTCTTTATTCAGCACACATGCCACTTACAATCAAAGGTCTCAAAACCTTCCAGCTTCTCTATATACACCTCTTCCTCAATCTTGCCATTGAGGAATGTAGTCTTCACATCCATCTGATGGATCTTCCAACCCATATGTGCTAATAGTGCCAACATCGATATGATATATGAGTAACTTTCTACAGGAGAAAAATTCTCATCATAGTCGATCCCCTCGACTAGTTAGAAACAACGGGAAACAAATATTGCCTTGTGTTTCTCCACAGTACCATCAACTCCCTTTTAATTCCTTCCACGACATAGAAGACCTTAAACTCTTGAGAGCCATACTCTCCACCATTGTCGCTTCTCAAGGCCCTGATCGTCTTCCCTGATTCTTTCTCAACCAAAGCTTTGAACTCACAAAACTTTAAGAAGTTTTGATCCTTCTTTTTCATGAAATAGATCCAACATTTACGAGAAAAATCATCAATGAAATCAAATAATACCATTGTTTCGCAGTGGAGGCCATTGAGAATGGCCCACACACATCTGTATGAACTCACTCCAAGATTTCTTCATCTCGACTGTCTCGATCATGAAAGGAAGAATTGGTGTACTTTCCCATGGTACAACCTTTGCATGTGTCCACTTGCTCAAATTTACCTTTGGGAAGTCCGGTAGAAATCTGTTGCATTATCTTCAAGGCCCCATGATGCAAGTGGCCCAACCACCTATGCCATAACTCACCAATGTCTTTGATTTGCACCAATTTTCCTTTCAAACTCAATGTAGCACATTCATATACCTCCATCTTGTAGAGATTCTTCACTTGAATCCCAATCCTCTTGGTCTGACCTGTGGCTATGTGTCTTAGGAACACCTTTCCTTTACTGAAGACAACATCTAAGCCTTTGTCTTCCAACATCATGATCGATACCAAGTTATTCTTCAGTCCAGGCACATACTTTACATCAGTCAGGGTGAGAGGAGCTTAACACTCCCTCTGAAAAGCAACTGTGCCTTCTCTTGAAACACAATACTTTCCATCATCGCCCATCTCTATGTGCATCTTGAGGTCTTTCTCCTCCAAGGTACTGAATAAACTCTTATCGCCGATCATGTGGAAGGAAGCTCCATTATCCAGGTACCAAACACAACCCACCATCAATGAAACCATGCATGTGATGAGGGTAAAATCCAATTTAAACTAAGAGGCCAGTGCCTCACCTTCTGATCCTTTTGAGGATCCCTTCTTGGATTTCTTCAATGGACAATTAGTAGCATAATGGCCTACCTCATGACAATTAAAGCATCTCACTTTAGATTTGTCAATCTTCTTCCCACCATGAGAAGAACTCGATTTGGAATGGGAAGCCCTCCCTTTCCCTTTCCTTGCCTTACTTGGTAAGGCTAGATTTTCTTCATCATCATGCTTAGATGAGGAACCATCTCTAGTTCTCCTCCTAATCTCCTTCTTCATCAAATCCGACCACAATCATTCCCAATCAGGAAGTTTCTCTCTTCCATTCATTAAGTCCTGGTAGCTATTCCAGCTCTTTGGAAGACTGAGGAGAGCAAGGCTCACCATATCATCATCGGTTTTCATTACTCCTACACTACCAAGCTCATCTCTGCAAGTCGTGAGCTTGTTCACATATGTAGAAATAGTGTCGCCCTTTTCACACTTGATTTTCCAAAGCTTGTCCTTGAGCGCCAGTTTCCTTTGGTCGCTACTGTTTTGATATAAGTCCTTCAATGCCTTCCACATTGAAAATGGAGTCTCATTCCCATGGAGACTCGAGACAATATGGTCTCTAACTCCCTCCAGAGGAATCCTCATCGCCTTCGCCACACACTTCTTCCATTCGGCTAGTTCTTGTGCATTAGCTGCAGATGGCTTGGGGATTTCTTGATCAATGAAATCCTTCAAACCATTGTCTTCTAATACCACTTCCATGTGATCCTTCCATGCTATGTAATTCGAGCTGCCATCTAGTGCATACTCGAGTCTCCAGCCATTGAACTCCATTGCTGAACTTTGAGGTGTGACAAGAATTCAATTTTGTACCTGCAATCAAGAACTTCAAACTTCGAATTTTCCCTTCTCAGTATGTTGTTCACAGCTCTGATCACCTTTTCTCCGATACCATGTAGAAATTCTCACTATAGATTAGTCTGATTATGCAATGTACTAAAGAAAAATACTTAATCTACTTCTATAATCAAACTTGCGAAAGCTTAATTGATTTTGAGCAAGATCAAACAAAATACATATAACAAAGAAGAAGAATCAATACACATGAAACATAGAAGAATACTCTGGGGAAAGCCTCAGCTAAAAACCCTGCTATCTATATTATCATACGAGTGGAAATATCTCCATATCACACAAAGCTTTAGCTCTCACAGCTATCCAGCTCTTAGTACAATCCTTCTCTGCGGCTCATACACAGAATAGACAACTCATATGCTTGTCCATCTATCCTCCAAGCCTCCTATTTCCTTGTGTATTTTTCCCTGGGTGCTCCAGTTGTAACCTTGTGTGACACTGATCCCACACACTGCTCCAACACAATGTAAAACTGCGTAAATCTGAAGGTATGAATTCCTTCTGCATGCAAGAGATTTTCTTATAGTAAAATTCATGCAACTGATAGTACATTGTCCCTGCCTTTAATCTCAACTGGGTCTTTTTCTAAATTGACATGCATGATATATTTATGAGATAATGTTCAATTATCTGGAGTACACTAGTTTCATGCATGCATGCATTAACTAACTGAACTCACAATTAGTTCCTCCAACTATTTGGAACTAATTTAACTGGACTTAACTCAGTTAACTGAGCTAACTAATTACAACTCAAATACAATGCATTCTTATCTCCTTAATTAAGGGATAACTTCCTCAATCAAAGGTATAACTGTTGCATGACTTCACAAAGACTTCTTGTTTGAATTTCCCCAACTAATTAACTCAAGATGAATTAATTAATTATTTTTCAAACTGTTGGTGAGACTAAATTTGAATTTTAATTCTCAATTTTAATTCAAGGACAAATTAAAATTGGAATATTCTTGTTGCCACATTTCAACAAGATTTACCTTATAAAGCCTTTTTCATTTGCGTAACAGATTTAAGTTTTACTTTATAACATAGGCTCCAATCGGGTCTGAGATTTTTATCACATTTCACATTATTCAAAATACTTAGTGAGGGTGCGCCCTTTGTGAATTGTGATATGCGATATTGGTTTTATTTCAAAAGGAAATGCCTTAGGGCCTACTTTTTAATGAAACTCCTAATGATATCTAGGTTAAGCGCGGTGATTCCTTTATATCGCATTTCATGTGTTTTCTTGTTAATAAGGCTTTTAACTTGATATCTTGTTTTATTCGAAAAATTTTAAGTGTCTAAATGCTAAATCTATTTTCCGGAAGCATTTTTTAAGGGCCCCCATTTATTTATAGAATATCTATTATATTAATAAATGGGGGGATTGTTGAATAACACAACAATTGGTGATTCACTAGAAGAACCAATTATCTCTGACAATTTTTTTGAATTTCTAAAAAATTCCAAAATAAAGGTAGTTCAGAAAATAAAATCATGAAATATAAGATAAGTAAAATTTCTTTGAATAATAGAAAACAAATTCTACTTAATTATCATCCTTTTGATTATCCTCTTCAGTATGAAAATTGCTTTGTCTACCTTGGCCATTATTTTGTTTTAAAGATAAAAGCAATGGACTCTTACAAATCAGCTTTTAGGTGTACTCAGTTGTCATAGGTAGAGCCTCTGCTGCCAGTAGGCATTCATAGCTTCGACAAGCTTACCTTTTAACCAACAATGATTCAGTATCCCATCTAGTTCATAATGCAAATTTTGAAAGATAAGTTCATATTCATATACTTACTTTCTTTTCTTTTTTCTAAACAATTCTCTTTTCTTTAAAATTTTCATTTTTCTCTTTAAAGACCTTTGTCTTGGTTTGGTGACCAAAATTGACAATGCCATTCACTGGTTGTAACTTAACTGAACAAGCTGGCTCTTAATGAGACTCCTTGTATTTTGATTGATACAATCTCAAGCCATTACAATGTCAGCTAGTTATTTCCCTATGAACATGGTAAGTCAGCTCTTGATGAGACTTCTTATCCTTTAAGTTTAATCATGTTTTAGAATTACACTTTCAAAAAATGAAATCTTACTAGATGGGGAGAATCATGGACTTCTTAAGATGTTCTAGATGACAATTATAGAGTTAAAGATGTTTTTCTGTACAGAGTCCTTGCTTTTTTATAGATACTTTTCTTAACTGGTGGTAGAACAAAGTTTCTTTTACAAAATTGAGTTTCATCAAAGAATAAGAAATTTCAAAGAGATAGAACTTAGCTTATGTTTTGAATGTAGAACTTATCTTCTTAATAGTCTCTACTTATACAAGCAAAAAGTCAAAACATAAAAGAGACTATTAATATAAAGGCCAAAAGTAAATGCTAGTGAACTTCTATTTTCCTAAAAAGTAAAAACAATAATATACAATGAATAGAAGAGTTTATCTTCTATGAAAAATATTTTTTTATGATTTTCCCATTAATAGGTAGAGAATCTCTCTTACCTGATAGATCTTGCAACAAAAAGGTTGTTGGGCCTACTTATTCCACAATCTGAAATAGTCCAAGACACATTCTTTGGAATTTGGTATGTTTACCTTTTCCCTCATGTGCTTTATCCCATTTAAAATCAAAGTCTTTGATTTGGAAGGATTTTGAACTTACGGAATTTGCATCAAAAGAAGATTTGACTAACTGTTGATGATGTGCATGTGTGATTTTGGCCATTTCCCTTTCTTCTTAGAGCTTAAGGATTTGTGATTGCCCCACTTTCATAGAAGAGAAAGGGGTTTCTTTGATAAATTGAACTAGGGCTAGAGACTGAATAGATACATTTGTATGGAGGACAACCTCTTTCCCATAAACCAAATTGAAAGGAGAAGTGCCTATTGAGGCCTTCTATGTTATTCGATCTGCCCATGGAGAAAATATTAAAGATTTGTGCTAGTTTTTTAGACTTTGATCAATGGTTCATTTAATAATTCGTATGAGGTTTTTGTTTGTAGATATGGCCAAGCCATTTCCCTAAGGATAATAGTTAGTAGAGTATTTAAGTTTAAAACATGTTTTAAGATAATTATGTCATAGCATTGCCTGAAAATAAGATGCATTATCAAAGATGAGGGCCGATGGAAGACCAAATCTGGTAATAATAAACTGGTCAATAAATTCAATGATGTTTTCATAATTGGCTACCTTAAGTGGAATTGCTTCCACCCACTTTGTGAAGTAAGCAGTTGCTATAAGGATATATTTATGCTGCTTTGAAGAGTGAGGAACAGTCTCACTATTATATACGGTCCCTATTATTCAAATGGTTGTTCAATGTTGAGTGGTTGCAATGGTAATGCGGGTTTCCTCTATCTCCCAGCAGATGTTTGACAAACTTTACATTTCCTTACATAATCATGTGCATATTTAAATAAGATTGGCCAATAATAGGCAACGTGAAGGATTTTATGTGCGGTTGTGTCCCTTCCAAAATGTCCACTAGCTAGTCCATCATGGAGTTCCTATAAAACCTTTTTTGCCTCATAATTTTCAAGACATCTAAGCAAAATAGAATCATAATTTATTCTAAACAACACATCATTAATGATTTGGTATTGTCTAGCTTTTGCTCTCAAATCCCTTTTTCTTTTGTAACTTAGTTGCATAGGGGCATATCCATTTCTCAAATAAAAAATAATATCAACATATCTAGATTCAGTGTCATTGAGGCTTACCTCGTATACTTGTATATCATCACCTGAATCTTGTAGTGTTGGTAAGTTGGATGCTCCTGCTAACATTCTGCAAAAACCTTGACCTTTTAAGATTTTGGCTGGTCTAATCTCTATGTCATATTCTTGTAGTTTTCTTACCCAATTTACCCTTTTCTCTCCTACATCTCTTTGTATTAATAGATTTCTCACAGTTGAGAAAGGGACTATTACCTTGGTGTGGGTTTTGAGGAGAAAGGGTCTGAAATGCTTTATTGATTTAAAAATAGCAAAAGCTTGTTTTTCAATATATGAATAGTTTAATTCAGACCCCTACAAATTAGAGCTAAAGAAAAAAATCAGTGCTTCGTATTTATCATCATTGACCTGTATTAATATGGTTGCATATGATTTCTCGGAAGCAAAGGTATACAAAATGAAATTATTAGAAAAAATTTGGGTTGCTAGTGAGGGAGAATTTAAGATTGCTTGTTTTATTAGATCAAAGGATTTATGCTTTGTATGTCCCCATTTAAAAAGAATTTTCTTAATCATGGATTGAAGAGGTAAAACAATTCATGAAAAGTTAGGGAAAAATCGTTTGACAAAATTTATCTGACCCAGGAAAGATTGCATTGTTTTTTTGTTATGAGGTAAAGGAATTTTATAATTTTCTCTTATCTTATCAAGGTCAATGTGAATCCCTTCTTTGGAAACAATAAATCCAAGGAGCTTTCCTTCACTTAAAGCAAAGAGGGATTTCTTGGGATTGAGAGAAATTCCATACCTCTCGCAACGCTTAAATATTTGTTTTAAATCCTTTAGATGATTACTGCACCTATTTGAGTACACAGTTATATCATCTAAATAGATTACCACTGATTTATTAACCAAACCTTTGAAATCTATGTCCATGGCTCTGTGAAATGTGGCACCAACATTGATTAGCCCGAATGGCATATTTTGAGAGGAATAGGTGCCCCATTTGGTTCGAAAGGTAGTCTTCATCCGGTCATCTGGATGTACTAGAATTTGATTGTAACCTGAAAATCCATCCAGAAAAGACATTAGTTCTGAGCCTGCAACTGATTGCAATATCTGTTCCATAGGAGGCAATGGAAAGTTGTCCTTCTAACAAGATTTGTTGAGATTGTGAAAATCTATACATATTTGAATATCACCATTCCTTTTTCTAACATGAACAAGGTTAGAAACCCACCTTGAGTGCCCGACGGGAAAGATAATTTTGGCTTTAAGCAGCTTATTCAATTCATATTTGATCTGATTTTCTAGATTTGGGTGAATCCTTCACAGCTTCTACTGCACAGGTTTTTCATCAGATATCATGGGGATGGTATGTTGAATTATAGAAGTGTCATATGTCTCTTCATATTTCGAAGAAAATACATTCTTGTATTTTTTCAACAAATGAATGAAGGCTGATTTTTCATCTGGTGTAAGACCTAGACCTAGATTGATATTTTGAGGTTTAAGGTTAGTTCCAAGATTAACTAATTCAAACCTCAAAGTTGAACTTTGAAGTTTTGAGTTGTTGGGCTTCTTGAATCTATCCTTAAGATCATATAATTCTTCCATCTTAACCACAAAATTAGGTATGGCATTTATAGTTGCTTCTTGCTTAAGCTGGTTGTCATGTTGATCTTCATCAATTATCTAGTCACCATGCGAGCCTTCAGATGTCAGAAATCTTATGATATTTGGATTGTTATTAAAGACTCACCAATTGGTGATATTGTCAGGAATGGAAGGCCTAAAAATCAATTCAATAGAAAATCAATTGGGACTATAATCTCCTGGTGGAATAAGCTTCGATGCAACATTAGCCAACAGATCAACACTCCCATTTTGGAGTCTTGGGATATGGGAAATATTAAACGATGTAAATTGAGTTGTAAGGTCCTAGACTAATGACTGGTAATGTTTCAAATGTCCAAACAAACATTGTATGGTATTCCTTACCTATTTTATGACAATTTCCGAATCTCCAAACACTTGCAGATGTTTGATGTTAAGGCCGCTAGACTTATACAACCCTTGAACCAATGCTTCATACTTGGCAGTTTTGTTTGTGCATTCGAATTCAAGTCTGGATGCTAACATTGTTTTTGCCCCTTCTGGACTAACTAATATGCATCCTGCTCCGGCTCCATCATTAGATTTGGATCCGTCAAAAAATAATTTCCAAAATAAACAGCTAACTACAAGCTTATCTACAAAATTTGCACACTTAGAAGTATTTGTTTGAGAAAAAAATTCAACTTGGGATACAACAAAATTTTCCAAGAAAGGTGAAGTATTTGCAATAAAATTTCCTAAAAATGATTCAACTGAGTAGTTTCCAATGATATTGCTTCTATATGCAACTGGTTCATTTTCTTCTTCAAGTTCTGTAACAATTTATTTTTGATGTTTTTCGTAGTCAACCCTTATTTTATTTGGCTTGCCATTATGGGGAATCCACATGTGGGACCAGTCAGTTGCAAAATAGCCATGAAGATTTTCTTACTAGTATTTGCTAAGGATTAAATCGTAGAACTCGGGGATATCAGCCACAAGAATGTCAATGACTTGACAGAATTTAGGATTTGATGAGAGTCTCATAGTGACTTGACTGATCTCTCCTATAACTTCGACTTGGGATCGGTCTAATTGCACAATGCGCACAACAGACTTTTGGGGTTCAACATTGAACTTGGCACAAACTGTTCATGGTAGAATGTTAGATGAGGTTCCATAATCAACTAAATATTTGTCTAAATTCTTTTCGAAAACTTCGAAAGTCAAAAGAAATGTAGGAGTATGGGATTTAGATCTTCCTCCAATTAGAGCAATATCGGTAGGCTCAATTCTATCTAATGAGGTGTTAGGAGGCCTTCCCATCTCTTGGGCAGCTTGCAAGATTACAACAGCGAGAAGAGGAGAAGTAGGGACTGCTTTTAGTTCTTTGAGTAATAGCTTATGTTGATGTTTCAATTTGATAAGCTTGTGAAAGGTAATGTTAGCCATAGTATTTTTCATATCTTCCACTATGTTATATTTGTTGGGTTGTGTTATATTCTTTCCACGACTAACCTACGTAGTGAACCGGGGAGTTAGAGGGGGGGCGGAGCCCCCCCTTCGTTGCGACGATTGCGCAGCGAGGGGGTCATAGCGGGGGCGGCAGCCCCCCTGTCCGGGGGGTTTGAGGGGGGCGGGTAGCCCCCCTCTACGGGGTTCGAGGCAGCGCCCCGAGAAATTTTTTTTTGGACCCAATATTAGGTTTGGCGAACCTACCTATGGTTTTTTAGTCCATGGTTTTGGACGCAATGGTTTTCGGTCCATGGTATTGGATGCTTCGGCATGTATAAATATGTATT
>APFE031245079.1:105064-121005 GCA_000404065.3 Pinus taeda | reverse complement strand
TTGTATCTTGTAGAGAAGTGTTGTTGGTTTTCTGGTGAAACTTCATAGTGTTGGGTGATCTAAGCTTTAATTGAGGTGAAGAAGGGATTTCTTGCTAGAGGATGATGCTGGGTCAGAACAATTGGTTGTAATCCTCTTGCTATTCTTGATACTAATAAAGCTATTCAAGTTTTCCTCCACATTCTTGTATATTTGATTGTATATGCATTTGTGTGGTTAATACATATTTGGTCTTGTGTTATTTATGAATATAGATCTATGTTCTTCTATAGTATTATGCTGCTTTGATTCCACAGGTGCTATTTGAAGCTGGGAAAATGAAGAAGAAGCGGCAAAGATCTATCAGGAAGGAGAGGAATCAAGTAAGGAACCAAGCGCAAGACTAAGGTTGGTGTCCTTTGGTCCACTCTTATCTATTTTTCATAAAGGAAAACGAAAGTAGTCTTTACTTGTTTGTTTCTAAGATAGCTACCAGTCTTAGTGGGAATATCAGCTCCGAGTGGACACTATTCCCGGTAACATGATGGTAATGTAGAGAAGCATAAGACAAGATTTATTGCTCGTGGTTTCTTACAAATCGAGGGGATCGACTATGATGAGACTTTTACTCCTGTAGCAAGGTACTCATTTATAAGATCAATGTTGGCACCATCAGTACATATGGGTTGGAAGATCCATTAGATGGATGTGAGGACTGCATTCCTCAATGGAAAGATTGAGGAAGAGGTGTACATAGAGTAGCTAGTGGGTTTTGAGACCTTCGAACATGAGTTGAATGTGTGCCGACTCAAGAGAGATTTGTATGAGCTGAAGCAAGCACCTTGTGCCTGGTACATTAGGATCGACAACTACTTCACTAGGTTGGGCTTCACAAAGAGTGAAACAGATGCAAACCTATACCACATCATGGTGAAAGGTAAGCAATTGATCACTGTACTTTATGTTGAAGATCTCATATTGATAGGTGATGATAATTTGATCATGTCTTACAAGGAGGAACTTGCAATAAAATTCGAGATGAAAGACAAGGGTCTCATGCATTACTTCCTTGACATGGAAGTATGGCAAAGGGATGGGGAGTTGTTTGTGTCTTAGGGAAAGTATGCCAATGAGATAATCAGGAGATTCCACATGGAGAAGTGCAAGCCCATGTAGACTCCTCTAGTAGGTAATTGGAGGAAGGAGGATGCTACTTCAGGAGAAGTAGTAGAGGCTACTGTGTACAGGTAGCTTGTGGGTTCAATAATGTACTTAGTGAACACATGACTAGATTTGTGTTATGTAATGAACCAACAGAGTCAAGCGATGGTTTAGCCTACCAAGATGTTTTGGAAGGTGTAAAAGCATGTTTTGAGATACCTCAGAGGCACATATTGGTATGTATTATGGTACATACAGATAGAGGGAGTGAAGCTACAGGGCATCACTGATGTAGATTGGGCAGGAAGTTCATCAGATCGAAAGAGCACATCAGGAGGAATTTTCAACCTTGGTTCAGCTACAGTTTCTTGGTACAGCAGGAAACAGAGGTCAGTTGCACTCAACTCAGCAGAGGCTGAATACATGACTGCAAGTCAAGCAACATGTGAGGCCATCTGGATGTGGAAAATTCTAGTTGGTTTGTTTGATCAGAGGATGGATCCAACTATGATATATTGTGATAATCAGAGTTGTATCAAACTCTCTAAGAATCCATTATTTCATGATAGGTCCAAGCACATCAATATCTGGTATCATCATCTTAGAGGCTCTGTAGAGAGGAGGATCATGTTTTTGTAGTATATTTTTACTGATGAGCAAGATGCTAACATTTTGACTAAGGCATTATCAAAGTGTAAATTCAAGTTCCATAGAGATAGGATCGGGGTGGCAGATAATCCCTTTATTTTTGAGAGGGAGTGTTGAAATGTGGAAACAAGAATATTACAAATTTAATTTGTCCTTGAATTAAAATTGAGAATTAAAATTCGAATTTAATCTCACTAGCTGCTTGAAAAATAATTAATTAATTCATCTTGAGTTAATTAGTTGGAGAAATTCAAGCTAGAAGTCTTTGTGAAGTCATGCAACAGTTATACCTTAAATTAAGGAGATTATCCCTTAATTAAGGAGATAAGGATGAGTTATATTTGAGTTGTAATTAGTTAGCTTAGTTAAGTCTAATTAAATTAGTTTCAATCTGTTTGAGGAACTAATTGTGAGTTCAGTCAGTTAATGCATGCATGCATCAAACTAGTGTACTTTAGATAACTGAAGATTCTCTCATAAATAACTCATGCATGTCTATTAAGAAAAAGACCCAGTTGAGATTAAAGACAGGGAGAGTGTACTATTAGTTGCATGAGTTTTCCTATAAACAAAACTCATCCATGCAGAAGGAATTCATTCCTTGATATTTGCGTAGTTTTACAGGGTGTAAGATCAGTGTGAGTGATCAGTGTTACACTTGGTAACAGTTGGATCACCTAGGAGAAATCGTACAAGGAAATAGGAGCTTGGAGGGAAGAGGAGAAGACATATGAGCAATTTATTTGTCTGTGAGCATTAGTGAGGGATTGTGCTGCGAGCTGGCTAGCTGTGAGAGCTAAAGCTTTGTGTAATCCTGATATATTTCCATTGATAATACATATAGCGGGGTTTTTAGCTGAGGATTTCCCCAGAGTATTATTCTATGTTTCATGTGCATTGATTCTTCTTATGGTTATATGTGTTCTTCTTGATCTTGCTCGAATCTATTAAGCTTCCGCAAGTTTCATTGTACAAGTATATTAAAGTATTTTGCTTTAGCTATATTGCATTATCATGTTAATCTCTAGTCAGAATTTGTACAATCTAACTTTGCATTTTATCATCTAGCTATTCGGACTAAGTGGACATGGGAATTTATCCTATCACTCTATGACTAATGTATGCATGCTCTTCCTATCTCATGTTGAAATTGTAGAAAAAGGGTCTTTTGATTTTATATTTAGAAATGTAAATGCTAAGTTAAAATATATGATCCTTGCAGGAGAGAAAGGCATGGAAGAGATGGTCTAAAATGGCACTGAGAGGCATGAAAGTCAAGTGGAGGGTCTACCTTATGCTCAAACTATCATTTCTACTCAAAACAAGTTCAAACATGCTGCTACAAGAGATCATGTAGTTGCTACAGAAATTGTTACAAGATGTCCTAGTTTACTACAGGATGTCTTGGTTTTCTACAAGAAGTTAGTTGAAGGCCCTAGGAAGGTAGGGAAGGTGAAATGAAGTGTTGGAAAGATTTATGATAGCGAAATAGGGTGTAGGGAGGGTGCACATTCCACAAGGCTCAGCCCAACAATTCAATATGGTTGGATTTGCCCGACTTAGGTGGTTGTCCATAGTGGCTACAAAATAGAAATTTAGATTAGGGTTTGGTAGGCCTTGGAAGAAAGTGGAGAATACTTAGTTGATTTTGGTGGGATGAGTTCCTCCATGCATATCAATAATCCCTGTGACAAAAAATATTTTTCTCTTCATTTATGCATAACTTCATATAATAGGGAAAATATGAGTTGAATTTGAGAAAATTGATTTCTTGATGGCTAATGACTAGATATATGACATGAAATGCCCTCTTAAACTACAACAAACTCAAGAAAAAAAAATGACAACTACAGGTGGTTCCAAGAAATCATAAACAATGATCTATTCAACAATGAACCTAAGCTATGCAATGATCAAAAGATAAAACTATTTTTGGGGTTGTGAGAGTGGGGCCCTAAAACCATGATCACATGAGGGAGATGAAGAAGAGGTCACTATCACTAACTTTTATAAAGTATTCTTTCTCACTACTGTACCATTGATCTACTTCTTCAACTAATTGAAACAAGACTAAACAACCATTCAAATACTTGTTAAACTAAACAAAGCATAAATAACTTCTGCAACTAGCTATGATTTTAATCTAAGAATACATGTAGAAAAAGAGGAACCTCTGCTACTAGGGTTGGGCCTTAACCAAAGAGCCTCATCCCTTTGATTCAACTCCGTGTTGTATCAAGGTAAACCTTCTCATTATCATCAAAATGTAAAATACAACATAATATTAATAGTCATAATGTTTCAGCTCTAAATTGCCTCTTGGCTACAACAAAAAATTGAATCTTAATGAGGCCCTTGGCATTCTTATTTATACAAACTGAAGCTACCAACATTTTCCTAAAGATTAAGGAGACTTGGATCCCAAACTCAAGAATGACTTATCTTCATTGTCACTGGTTTGGCTTCCAATGAACTCGATTGGCTTGGCGGCAAGTAACGTCGAGCTGATGAGATATGGTGGAGGAATCTTCAAATGATTTGAGGAGTTAAAGAGGGATTCAAATCTCCTAAAATCCCTCTTGCTTGTCCACTTCGAGTTACTATACTTAAATTATCCCAAAAATACTCCAATTCTTGCAATTAATGCATATTAGGTCACATGACTTAACATCTTACCTTTACCCTTCTCACTAAGAAAAATATAATAAAATATTTACGTAAATGTGAGAAAAGCTTATTTTAATAAGCTAGAGAGTGGCATTAAGATCCATATAGTTTACATATTGATGAGCCTTATCACCTAAGTCAAATATGAAATATGTCCCTCCTAGATAGCACTATATACTAGTATATCATCCAGTTAGACAAAAACAAATGAATCTATAAAAGGGTGCAATATATCATTCATTAATCTCATAAATGTAGTGGGTGCATTACATAGGCCAAATGGAATAACTAACCACTCATAAAAAACTTGCTTGGTTTTCAAGGCGGTCTTCCGTGTATCTTCTTCATTGACTTGAACCTGGTGATATCTAGACTTCAAGTTGAGCTCAGTGAAATACTTTGCTTGCAAATGATCTAGTAGATTGTCCATCTTGGGCAGGGGGTATATTTTCTTGAACGTTATTTTATTCAATGCCATGTAATCTATACACATCCACTAAATCCCATTCTTCTTTGGCACAATTATGATGGTCAACCCACATGGTGTTGTACTCTATCAAATGACAACCTATTCTACCAGCTATTGCAATTGTTTTTTTACCTCACGTGCTTCTATAACAAACTTCATGTATTACCCAATATTTTACAATGGGGAATTTGGCAATAGCTGGATCTCGTGATCCACTTCTCTCTTAGGTGGTAACCCTTTAGGATTTCGGAACACTTCCTTGTATGCCTGTAACAACTCCTCTGATTGTTATTTATGTTTCTTAGTACACCCCTCTATGGATTCATTTCCTGTTATTGACTCCTCTTCATACTAACTTTCTCTTAAAAATAATAAAACATACTTCTTCCTGGAACTGATCAATTTCTTGGCTCGGTTGCACTTACCAGTGAAAATTTTGACTTTCCTTTGTGCATGTTGATGATGAATGATTTTTCATCCTTGATGAGTTGGTATTGGTTATCTCTCCTCATGAATATTGTAGTACACATGTACATGTATGGAATCCAAAACATGACACCACATACATCAAGGGGAACCACATCCAAATCTACTTCACCAATAAAATCAGCACTCGTAGCAAATCTAATTTTGCATTGTTTTGTTACCTTCAACTCTACATCCTTATTTACCCATACAAGTGGATATGGGTTTGGATGATCACGAATGTCCAACCTAAAATTCTTGACCATTTCTATTGCATTGAGATTTGCCTGTGAACCTGAGTCAAACAAAGCATCAATCTTGGTCTTCTTGACTTGTATCTTTATATGGAAGATTTTTTTCATTTATTTCTCTTCCTATTGTTGAAGGCCACTCAGATTCATCTCCTTTTACACTGATGTATATACAATATTCTCATCCATATTTGAGTTGCTTTCAACTTGGTTGCTTGAATCCATGGCCAAAAGATTCTTGTTACTATTATCTTTCCTCTTGTTCTTCAAGTTTAGCTTTGGATGAAACTTCCAACACTTCTCCTCTGTATGGCCATAAATGTTGTAATGGTTGCTATGATCTTTGCACTAGTGTGTTGTGGTTGATGTCTTTTTATCTCTTCCCCCTTTTTTCTTCTTCTTCCCCTCCTTAAAAAGCTTCATGTTGCTCCTTCTTGTTCAATTCACTTGATTACACTCTTTTCATGCCTATGTTCTCTAGGTACTATTCCTATACACAAGCCTCACCCACTGATTTAGGCTTGAACAATATCACTTTCTCACACAAATGGTGGTGCAAACACCCAAAATACTTGAGGAGTACATCTAGGTTCTTTGGAGAGATACCCAACATTATAACCATCTTTCAGAATTCTATTGTGCACTCCCACATGCTCTGGCCTGAATTTTGCCTGAAGTAATGCCACTAGATCCAATGGACCTCCACATACCCAATGGGATAACATTGTAACTTAATTAGGGTTTTGAAATCCCCCCACTTAGTCATTGGGGGTTCTCCTCCAACCTTAGGATTTCCCTGTGCCTCTCCCACCAAGTCAATGCATGGCCCTCTAATTTCATACGTGCGAATGTTATCTTTTTCCCTTCATAGATCTGATGGACATTGTCAAACTTCCAGTTGTTGTAACTAGTGGTTCATCTTTAGAGCATCGATCTCACCATCGTACAACTTGATATCGACCTTTGCTTCCATTTTGAATAGGGATTCATTCATGACATGTAACACCCTCCTCCCACATCCACCCAAGTTACCATGCCAAACTTGGGTAAACATGAGATGAGAGGCTACTATGATCAAATTATACCTCCCAGGTGACCTTAAGGAAGTGGAATCAATGAAACATCACATACAGCCATCCAATGCCATCACCAGAACCCACAGGAAACAAGTCATCCACTCAAAGAGTTTGTCCCTGGGTCCCACTGTTTTTTTGGAAAATTTAAGGTTCTGTTGCTCTCATGCTATGGGTAGGGGAGCGACCAGAGACATAAAATCGACCTCATAGGCTTTCCTGCCAGCTACTATGGTTCAAACTTGCCATTTTTGTGCCAGAAACTTCGGGATTTTAGCCACTTTTTCAGCCCAATGCCCAGGCCACTACCCAGAATGGAATGAAAACTCAAAATTAAGTAAAGTATAGGGAAAGAATGATGCAAAAGGAAATAATTGAGAAATGCCTTAACCACACCCCTACTAGCCATGACATACATTTCATCAAACATATCATCGACATGTAACCTATAGGTGTAAACAATAGAGTTAAGTGTAGGGATCTCTTACTTATCTGGGAATCACCATGAACCATTGTTTCCTCATGTAATTTTCTCCCTTATCACTTATTAGGTCATAGACACAATATCCATTCACATATAAGTAAAAACATGTCGAGAGCCAAACATAGTTACTGCCATAAAATGAATATATAACCCGCATAATAGGAACATAATTATAATAACATATCGACCATCAAAATCCATATCTACACCAGTACATTTACACATGAAAATCAATGGAATGAATTTCTCATTAATCAATGCAATGAACCGACCTGAAATGGGACTACCATGTTCCACCTGACCATAGATTGTCTCGGCCAAGTATCTCTTCAGCCAATCACCCCAGTGTCATATTCCAAGCATGAATGTGGGACTCACAGAACACATCAAAAACACCAATCATTGTGGATGACGTCAGAATTCTCCACCTACACTGTGAGGAATTTGAGTGCCTCCTAGTGTTTCAGGGTTTACCATGCATTTGCACTCTGATCCAAGGATCACTAGGCCCTTGTTGGGACAAGGTCCCCTAGGGTAAATTTTATAACTATATTTGTTAATTACATAAAGTCTCTAGATTTTAAGCACCTACTCATCCACTATTCAATATGGCCAATGCTATGAAGATGCCCATATTCAGAGGTTTGGGGATAGAAAAACCTTAATATTTTTGGTCTGTAGTAGATGCTGTGTGGAAGTCATAGTAGGATACAGATGATGATTTGAAGAAAGCACAGCTGGTTAAAGCACTATAGGATAGAGCACCAAGCTAGTATATTAAGTATTCATCCAAGTGTAACACTGGATGAAATGAAGCAATCACTCAATAATGAATTCAAGAAGCCTAATTCATAGGCACAGGTAGTGATAGAGGTCAAAGAGATCCAAAATAAAGTGAATGAGTCAGCATGAGAATTTGATCAGAGGTTGAAATTTTTGCTGCAACAGGCTAATATGCAGATCATGGATGATCAACATAGGGATTGGTACATTGCTTCAATATCACCCCATCTGATATTGTCATTGTCACAGCAAAAAATTGACACATAGGCTAAAGCATTAGATATTTCTATGATATTAGAAGCTTCATCCATTTAGAATAGGAATTTGGGGTTGCAACATATTTAGTCACAGTTGGCTAGCTTACATATGGAGTTACAAAGCCTCAAAAAGGGAAAGGAAGTTCAAATTGAGGTTCACATAGAAGTTTTGTGCTTGAAATGTAAAGGTCATGGTCATGATAAGGGCCATTGCCTGGGTTATCAAAATTATCTTATTGGTGGAGGCCATTGTCAAAGTTACAAATTGATGATGGATAGAACCCCTACGTATAGAATGCAGGAATAGACTCGTCCTTAATATCATGGCATAACTGTGGTGCACACAAGATTCCAAGGCTCAGGAAGAGGGAGAGGAGGAGGAGCTAGAAGCGGTCATGGTTAGATCATCTATTATAATTGTGGGGAAGCGGGTCATTTTGCACGTTATTGTCAGAATCCAACACACCCTTCCTGTCAATATTGTTGATAGTTTGACCATGGTATAGAATATTGCCCAGTTCTTATCATGAAGATGCATAAAAGGAAGACTCATACCCAACATCTCACACAGGATATCCAAATGATGAGGTTGTAGCCTCACGAAGATGGGCCTAGTGTCAATATTGTTATGCGAAGTGGTATAGTTGTTGGAGAAGATAAGGGGAAACAACTAGAAGATGATGTAACGGTTCGCAAGGTTGCTAGTAAGGAGACATGATTCAATGGAAATAAGGTAAAGGAAAGGTTTATGGAAACAAAGAGGAGTTTCACATATGTAGGAGATTCTAAATCAAGGACTCAAAATATGGAAAAATATGAAGAGACTAGTACTACATAGGAGACAGACCCGTCATTATTAGAATCATTTTTACAAACCTGTATGAAACTCCTAAGTGACAAGAAGGCAGTAGAAGAACTGCAAGGACTGATAGATAATTCCACTAGTAAGAATAAGTCTATACTAGAACAACATGCAGTACATAAGGTGGGCAAAAGAAAGAAGAGAAATTGTCGCGAAATGAGGTTGGCTGCACAAATTGAAGAGTATGAAATGGACTAGGTAATTTTTGATTTAGGGTGTGATGAAAATGTTCTATAGAAGCAAACTTGTAAAATAATGGGAAGACTAGCACTATAGTGGTGCCCGATCCAGCTATGGATGGCCAATCAACATAATATTATTCCTATGGGACACCTACAAGGAGTGATTGTGGATATTGAAGGGGCACATGCCATAGCTGACTTTGAAGTGATCGAGATCGTGGATGATAGTAACCCATATCCAACGCTACTTGGAATTCATTGGACATTTGATATGAACGCAGTCAACATTCTAAAGAAGGACATTATGACATTCGAGAATAAATAACTAAGGGTGATTTTGCCATTGGGTCTAGCCAAAAGGTGCATGATACACTGAACTAGTCCACGATTATGAGGAAGACGAAGACATTGAGAAGATCTATAGGCTAACTGTGCAGGATGAGGATTGGGTCAACCGTACGATAGATGGGTGAATCACGTGGGAGAAGGATAGGTCCTTGTAGAAAATCTGTGATAGGTTAACCCGATAATGCAATATAAATCAAAGAAGAATACTATAGCCTACTTCTACTATCAATTTGCAGAAGCTTAATTATTGAGTTGAACAATATAACCAAAAGAAGAATAATCAATGGCACAATACACATGAAAATACTTTGGGGAAAGCCTCATCTAAAAACCCCACACTATTTTATTATCATACATGCTTGAAATACACAGGAATTATATAAAGCCTTAGCTCTCATAGCTAGCCAGCTCTCAGTACAATCCTCACAGATGCTCAGAGGCAATCTTGGCTTTTCTCCAGCCTTCCTCTATGCCCTCCAAGGTCCTATTTCCTTGTGTTGTTTCTTATGGATGATTATCCTCTTACCAAGTGGAAAACCCAACCTTCAAAACTACTCAATCCTCAAGGATGAATCCTTGATTACATGCATGGGTTGTCTCCATGAAAAAACACATACAAAAGATAGTACATTGTCTTTGAACATTAATCTCAACTAGGTGTTTCTCAGAATAGACATGCATGAGTTTCTAATGAGGGAATCTTCAGTTAACTAGAGTAGCACTAATTGAGTGCACTAATGCATCAGCTGACTGTTAACTCACTATTAGTTCCTCAAACAGTTTGGAACTAATTTAACTGGACTTAACTTAGCAAATTGAGTTAACTAATTACAACTCAAATATAACTCAATATTATCTCTTTAATTTAAGGGATAACTCTTGCATGACTTCATAAAGACTTCTAACTTGAATTTCTCCAACTAATTAATTTAAAATAAATTAAATAATTATTTCCAAGTAGCTGTTAAGACTAAATTCGATTGTAATTCACAATTTAATTCAAGGACAAATTAAATTGGAATATTATTGTTTCCATATTTCAACACTCCTTCTCAACAAGAAAGGGATTATCTGCCACCCCGATCCTATCTCTATGGAACTCGAATTTACACTTTGACAATGCCTTTGTCAAAATGTTAGCATCTTGCTCCTCTGTTGAAATATATTGCAGCAACATGATCCCCTCATCCTGTGAAAAGCCATGGGAAACAAATCTTGCCTTATGACTCTCCACACTACCATCAGTAGCTTGCTTTACCTTGTAAATCCAGCAAGAAATGATAACTGACTTGTTCTCCAGTCTCAGAACCATGTCCCAAACACTGTTATGAACTATGGAGTCATACTCCACCATAGCATCAATCCAAATCGGCTGCTACATTTCTTCCTCAAAGGAAGATGGCTCGGTCTCCACATATTCCCTAGTAAGGGCCATGTATCCAGTCTACCTTCAGGTGACCTCCTTTGTCTGCACTAAGAAGATGGTGCTCCCACATTCTCTCTCGCATCCTCCAACAATTTGTCAACTTATTTTGTGCACTTCGATCAATCTCTGGAAGACTCTGCTTGAGTGGATGTCTCCACTCATGGAATATCTGCATGCAGATGCTCCACATCAGTTTGAGGCTCCTCCTCTTTAGGAACCAACAGTTCCTCCACAACCTATAGTTGGAGCTTGCTCTCAAGGTAAACTCACATGGTCTTTTTCTCATCAAACTTGAGATCTCTACGAACCACTTTCCTCTAATTGGTAGGCAAGTATACCCGATATTTGTGAGGTATATTAGTGTACCCCACAAATATCCCCAACTCTGTTGTCAACTCAAGCTTCTTCCATGCATCCTTTGTCCCATGGAAATATACCGATAAGCTAAATATCTTGAAGTGACCCACATCTAGTCTCTTACTAGAGAAAGCTTCCTCTGGTCTCTTCATCCCAAGCATACGATGTGGGCCTCTATTCTGTAAATAAACCATTGTGTTGCATGCCTCAGCCCACAAGTGAAGTGGTAGGCCTTGGTCATGCAACATTTCCCATGCTTCTGCTACAATAGTTTTGTTCTTTCTCTCGGCCACCCCATTCTGTTGTGGGTTATGAGGTGTTGTCAACTCTCGTTTAATTCCTTTCATTGCACAGAAGTCCTTAAACTCTTGAGAGACATATTCTCCACCTTTGTCACTTCTCAAGGCCTTGATCTTCTTCCCTGAATCTTTCTCAACCAAAGCTTTGAACTCACAAAAATTTGTGAAAATTTGGTCCTTCTTCTGCATGAAATTAATCCAGCATTTGCGAGAATAGTCATCAATGAAAATCAAATAACATCTTTGCTTCACTATGGATGCTGTTGAGAATGGTCCACACAAATTAGTATGAACTCACTCTAAGATAGCCTCTGCTCAACTGTCTCAATCATGAAAGGAAGACTTGGTGTACTTTCCCAAGGTACAACCTTTGCATGTGTCAACTTTCTCAAGTTTACCTTGTCCTATAGATATCTGGTGCATTATCTTCAAATACCCATGATGCAAATGGCCCAACTGCCTATGCCCCAAATCACCAATGTCTTGGCTTTGCACCAATTATTCTTTCGTACTCAATGTTGCACAATCATCTACCTATAGTTTATGGAGATTCTTCACCCGAATCCCTATCCTGTTGGTCTAACCCATGGCTATGTGTCTTAGGAATGCCTTTCCTTTACTGAAGATTGTCCTACAACATGGTGACTAAGGCCAAGTTCTTCCTCAGTCCAGGTACATACATCACATCTGTTAAGGTGAGAGGAGCTCCATGTTCCCTTTGAAAAGCAACCATGCCCCCTCCTGAAACACTATACCTTTTGTCATCACCCATCTCTATGTGCATATTGAGGTCTTTCTCCTCCAAGGCATTGAATAAATTTTTATCACCGGTCATGTGGAATGAGGCTCCACTATAAATATACTAGACACAACCCATCATCAATGACACCATGCATGTGATGAGGGTAAAGTCCATGTCTAGCTAAGAGGCTAATTCCTTACCTTCCGATCCTTCTGAGGATCCCTTCTTAGACTTCTTCGATGGGAAATTCATTGCATAATGTCCCATATTGTGACAATTAAAGCATCTTACTTTAGACATGTCACCCTTCTTCCTTCCATGAGAAGAATTTGATTTGAAATGGGAAGCTTTCCCCTTCCCTTTCCTTGCCTTACTTTTTAAGACCAGATTTTCTTCATCATAATTCTTGGATGAAGAACCATCTCATGTGCTCCTCCTGATCTCCTCTTGCATAAGATCTTACCATAGTCGTTCCCAATCACATAGTTTCTCCCTCCCATTCATAGAGTCCTAGTAACTATTCCAACTCTTTGGAAGGCCGAGGAGAGCGAAGCTCACCATATCATCATTGGTAGTAGTTATTCCCACACTTCCAAGCTCATCTCTACTGGTAGTAAGCTTGTTCAGATATGTGGAAATAGTATCGCCCTTCTCCATCTTGATTCTTCGAAGCTTATCCTTGAGCGCCAATTTCCTCTGGTTGTTATTGTTCTGGTAGAGGTCCTTCAATGTCTTCCAGATTGAAAATGGAGTATCCTTCCCATGGAGTATCCAGACAATATGGTTTTGAATTCCCTCAAGGATGATCCATCTTGCCTTTTCCACACACTTATTCCACTCATCCAACTCTTGTGCATTAGTTGAAGCTGGCTTTGGGATTTCTTGTTCATTGAATTTGTTATGAAACCAGCTCAATAAAATATAGAAAAGATAGATCAACACCTTAGAATTCAACCTCTTCGATGGGGAAACCTCCTTTACATTACATAAATGAACAATTCTTGGATGATTCAAATGATAAAACCTCCTTTCTATATATAGGAGTCTAAGGAGTCACAATATAACCTAGCCGACCTACAATAATAATATAGCCACAAAAATAACAATAGAGGGATTCTATGGGGCCCAGTAATAACAATATGGGGACAATAGGGGCACAAAAATATTAATAAGGGGTACAACTACAATAGAAATGGGGTAATCACTAGTATTATAGGGACCCAACATGCCCCTCTAGTGTTGTCCTCAACGCTTGAGTAGTTGTGGATGCTTCTGTATAGAATTCTCATCCTCCCATGTGGAATCTTCAGTGGGTAAGTTCTTCCACTTGATAAGATACTTTGAAATTGATCGATTTCGTAGCTGTTGAGTTCTTATTTCTGTGATTGCTTCTGGTTCCAATATCATTTTTCCTTCCTCATCAAGTTCTGGCAATATTGTTTGAACTGGGAGCCTATCGCTTATAACCTTCTTTAAACATGAAACATGGAAAACTGGGTGCAATCGAGAAGCTCCAGAAAGCTCTAATTTGTATGCCATAGTACCAATCTTTTGCAACACCTTGTACGGACCATAATACTTTGGTGATAATTTATTATCCTTCTTAGCTTGCTTGAGGGACATTTGCTTATATGGTTATAGCCTTAAGAATACCCAATCACCTACATCAAAACTTCTTTCACTGCGATGTTGATCCGCCTGTTGCATTCTATTCTATGCCAACACGAGGTTATCCTCTAAGAGTTGGAGGACTTGTTGTTGATGTCCGATGTGATGTTCCACTGCTTGAACCTTAGAATTTTCTCTTAAATATGATGTGATGGATGGTGGATGATACCCATAAAGTGCCATAAATGGGGTCATTTTTGTCGTTGTATGGAAGGAAGTGTTATACCACCATTCGCCAGAGGCAACCATTTGACCCATTATGTCTGTTTATCAGATACAAAGCAACGAAGATATCCTTCCACACATTTGTTTACTATCTCAGTTTTCCCATCAGATTGAGGATGATAAGATGAGCTATGAGCTAACTGAGTACCAAGACAAGAAAATAATTCTGTCCAAAAATTTCCAGTGAAAATGGGATCTCTGTCACTTACAATAATCTTTGGGTTTCCATGTAGCTTTTGAATTGTTTCCATAAATGCAGTAGAAACTGTACTGGCTTTAAATGGATGTGATAATGCACAAAAGTGTGCATACTTGGTAAGTCTGTCAACTACCACCATGATGACACTCTTTCCCTCAGACGTGGGTAAACCTGTGATAAAATCCATTGAAACCTCCTCCCAACGTTGGCTTGGAATGGATAAAGGTTGTAATAGACCTGGTGTCTTAATTGTTTCAACTTTATTTTGTTGGCAAACCAAACCTTCTGCCACAAACTTTTGAATATCTGATTTAAGGCCATCCCAAAAAAATTCTTTCTTAACCCTGTGGTAAGTTTTTAAAAATCCTGAGTGCCCTACTAAGGGAGAAGTGTGCAATTCCATAAGAATCTTTTGTTTTAGCTAGGAATTCTTACAGAGGTATAAGCGATCTTTGTACCATAACGAATCATTTTGCTAGCTAAATGTATTAGACGTACTGGAATCTTGTTGTAACTTTCGAATAAGTGCCCACACTTCTTCGTCATTCTTCCATTCCTCCATTGCTTCGTTTATCCAATCTCGTTGGATAATAGAAATGGCACACAACAATGCTTCCACATCCTCATCCTTTCTTGAGAGTGCAACTACCACCATATTTTGCTTCCCTTTTTTGTAGATGATTTCAAACTCATAACCCAACATCTTTGTGACCCACTTTTGTTGCTCTTCAGAGGGTAATATTTGTTCTAAAAAGTATTTAAGGCTATCATGATCTGTTTTTACCTTGAAGTGTCTTCCCATTAGGTAGGGTCGCCATTTCTTAAGTGCATGGCGTATTGCCAGCATTTCCTTCTCATAAATAGCTTTGCTTAAAAACTTTCCCTTGATTGGACGACTTTCAAAAGCAATGGGTCTTTCATCTTGCATTAGAACAACACCAATTCCATTTCCTGAAGCATCACATTCCACAATAAAGGTTTTTGTGAAATCCAGTGTAGCTAAGACAGTGCTTGGCACATTGCCTCTTTAAGATGTTCAAAGGCCTGTGTTGCTTCCGGAGTCCATGAAAATGCATCTTTCTTCAATAATGTTGTTAGAGGTGCTACTATACTCCCACAATTCTTAACAAACTTGCGATAATACCCTGTCAACCCAAGAAATCCTGCAGATGCTTTATGGATGTGGGGATTCTCCATTCCTTAATGGCTTTAATTTTGCTAGGGTCTACCTTAACTCCTTCATGAGATACAATATGACCCAGATATTCCACCTCTTGTACTCCAAAGAAACATTTGGATCTTTTTGCATATAATTGTTTCTCCTCCAATAGTTGTAGCACCCTGTCAACATGTTCAACATGATCCTTCCAAGACTTGTTGTAGATTAGTATATCAT